>JACCGJ010010830.1:0-208467 GCA_013407085.1 Atriophallophorus winterbourni | reverse complement strand
TTTGACGATTAAACTTGCAATCATTTGTCTATGATTGTCAAAAACATTCCCATTTAATATGAGCAATCTTGAAAAATGGAAGTTTTGAATACACGTCGTTCTTGTAAGCCATTGTTGGATTAGCCTGGCATTGCCAGTCTATTCAGGAGAAGAAGAACAAAATGACTTTATTCGTGTAGTTGAATTTTCAATTATTTAATTATTTTCTCCACAAATCTGAGATTAGGTGAAATGTTTAAAATCAAACAAGACTGATCCAGGCAGTGTCACTGCAGTGGTAAAACTGCTGACAATTTGCCCTTGTCTCCGAATGTTGGATAAGTTTGGTACGACCGATCAGTTCAAAATTGCAATCTTCCCTTTCATGAGTATAATTTCCATATCGGTCTCAAATATTTTCACATATCTTGCAGATGTTAATTCTGTTCCATTTAAATAATGATAATCATAATACTCATTTTAGCCAATGTTCATATAATTTAAAAAGAGAAGATTTTATTATACCGCCAAAAAAAAGAAAATCATAGAAATCTCCATAGCCCTTGGAAACGAATCACATTCATTTCCTCAAACGTTTAAACAAAATTGGTCTTATTCTCAAACGTCTCATTTACAAAAGTTAAGTAATAATCAAAGATTTAAACAATTCTCATTTGCAATACTGGTATCACAATGTCTAACATTTGTGATCGACAAGTGAAAGTTGTTGTACGATTTCGAAAGAACGCTGCTTCAAATCCCTTTTGTATTGATTTATTTATCCACAATCCATGGTGAATTTGAAAAATTTGTCTCATTTCATGAGAATTTTAAGCTATACCAAAAATCGCTTATTTTGCTCGGATTACATTGATATCTTTAGATACATTATTGCCTTGGACTAATTAATCGAATTTTAGAATTTTTGTTATACTAACATCTTTTTGTTTAATTAAAGAATCGGTTGGGCACCACCACACTTATTTCAGGGTCTACAATGGAAAAATTTAGGAAATTTATTTTGGTTTTGCTTTTAGTATGAAATAATCTAGCGTATAATCGCATACGCTGTTCCCGACACTTTACTTGAAGTTGTCTCAGGGCGAAGATCATGTCAAAAGTTGATCTTCCTTGCGAAAGCCACATTGAGATTGAACTCTCGTCTTTATGGTAAACAAGCTGACTGTAAATACAAAGATGATGGTATACAGCGCGTACGTACTGAATGCGTTACTATACAGCAGTGAAACCTGGACCACCCACGCAAAACACGAACGGAAGCTGAATGCTTTCCATCTACGAAGCATCCGTCGTATCTTGAACATATTATGGATGGACAGAGTGAATAATGCTGAAGTGCTTTCAAAAGCTGGCCTACAGTGCATGTTCATTCTATTACGGAAGCGACGCCTGCGGTATCTTGATCATGTCTGTAGAATGGAAAATGGTAGTATTCCGAAAGATCTACTCTATGGTGAGTTGCACTCAGGAAGTTGACCATTGGGAAGACCGCAGTTGCGGTACAAAGATATTTGCAAAAGAAATATGAAGGCTCTTGGCTGCTAAACGCAGATCACGCCGCCAGCGTGCAACTGATGCAATACAACAGAGTTCTGCCTATCGTTGTAAGCGCTGCGGGAGAGATTGTTCTTACCGAATCGATTGTTTAGTCATTCAAAAAGCTGTAAAACATGAAATTCATGCGATGTGATGTACATTCATGGTCGACATTGAAGGACGGAGCCCAACACACAACCTTTTCTTTCAAAGATGTTTGTATCGTAGCAGCTATCACTGATTAAAGATTGTGTTTTTCAATTTTGAACGAATTTACCTCTGAAGCTCTGCCATACGTCTTGGTTTTTTAAAAGGGCATAAACATAAGTTGATGAAGATTCCCATACATGATAAATGCAAGGTTTTCCACACGTCGTCTGTTAAAACGAACTTGTATAATCCACGTGCTGGTAGTGCTCCTTAATGATACATTTAATGCTAGACCAACATTACTCAAAAAAATTAACTTTTATCTCAAAAACCAGTAATTGAGGATTTCGTTTCACAACACTACAGTAAACATGAAGAAAATCTTGTTAGTTGGCTTGTAGTTTGAGCAATATTCGGAATTTAGCGAACGGACTGAGACTTGACCTATTGCTATGCAAACATGCTACCTAGTTTGCTTGAAAACATTGCGCAAGAATATCTGAAAGACGTTAGATCCCGGCACGGAAAGCTTCCCCATAAATCAATTTTAACTAGAACTTATTTATTTCAGTTACATCAACATGATATCAAAGGAAAACGATTTGACCTTTTCAGTTGTCCCTAAATGGTAGCTAAACATATAATTTGTCTGTTCGTTCCCAAGAAGATAATCAATAATATTGTATGAAACACTTGCTTGGCATACATTTCCTAGGATTAGAAATGTTTAGTCTTGCCTTGACACACGTAACATATGTTTGAGTTAACTTATGCATATTCATCTTCCGAATTATTAATTGCAAATTATCTGCAAGTTAAATCTGATCATTCGCATTGCATATGATTATGACAGCAAAGGGCGGTAAGTGGAAAATAATTTGCTAATCGGATATCTCAAAAAAATCAATTAAATTCTGCAAGTGTACAGGATGCTGTTATTGCAAAAAATGCACCCATTTGTTGAATTTTATTTTAGATTTATATTTTTAAAATAGTTTAATCGAGTGATAGCATAACTTTTATTTGATTTCCATTTGTTTGCTTGATAATATCTTCATTCTAAAGTAGATTTTGTAATATAGCTGGGAGAGGCTGTAACCATTAATATCCACACGATTGGCTACATTTATAGGGAATAGTGATTCAATGGCTCCGCATAAAGATGCATATAATCCAACCTTCAGAATTGCACAACATTCAAATTAGTGGCAAACGTATTTGAATTTCCTTTCTAATACTACGTTGTCAACATTATGAAAGCCAAATTCATAAGTTAAAATGATAATCATCTGACATACTATTGAAAAATAATCCTAAATGATATGAAAACTGATGAAAATATTATTTATATTCGGTTTCGATAATTTCCATCAATTTACAGCCGCTAAATCAATTAGTAAGTAAAATGTTTTCCTGAAAAAAAAATATATTGACAAGTATAAACTCATAAAATGCTATGTAATTTATGGGCATTATATTATATCCGATTATCCGTATATGTCAACATATATGCAAGTATTACACCTAGCTCATTCAAGGTTATGAATTAGATGATATTTCTACGTATGGCTAACGTATTTGTAACAGGCTTCAACAAAATTCGGCATCAGTTTAGAGTTGTTTGATTTTGATGAAAAGGAATGCAATACCTTTAAATTGATGGGTCAAGTGCGGCGATTAGGCAAGAATATCGAAGAGCTGATGTGTGGTACGTTTGCACTGATGCAACGGAATTTGTTTAAGGAGATTTCCACTATAAATTATTTTGAACGAAAAGATTGCTTCAAAAGCGTCTAGTCTTTACAGTATGCGAATACTGATAAATATTGCGAATTTCCAATATGTGAGAGCAAATCGAGTAGGATTCAAGGATTCAAGGAATCAAGAATTTTTTTTATATAATTCAATAGTTCAAAACACCAGATGTTTTTGGTATGAATGTAAAATCAGAAATATAATATTATAAAATAAAAGAGAATATCAAATGTAAGGCACACAGATTATCTTCGTTTGCATGCGGAAGTCCAATTTTGCTTTAAACAATGCAAGGCACGGGGAGACCACCACAGGATCTGGGTAGGGATTTCCAAGGAATTATAGCACGTACGGCGAATAAATGGCGCCGACAATCAATACCGGATCGTGGGACGTAAAGTTATAGGGTTTGTCCACCGTCACGTTTCTATCACTTTTCTTGAAGTTGTCTCATGGAGAAGATCATGTCAACGATTTATCTTCCATCGCGGGAGCCGGAATAAATTATATCAGCTAAAACTTCCAGCCGGATCTGTAAGACTTTAGCAAACAATTTGCCTACAACATTCAGAATGGAGATTCCTCTGTAATTCTTGCAGTCGCCTCTGTCACCCTCATTCGTAAATAGGGTGATGATCTTTGTGTCTCGCATCTCTTGTTGCACACCCCCCTCCTACCAGCACTGAAGAAGCAAATGGTGAAGAGGCTGTAATAATGCTGCTCTACAGCATTTGACGAGCTCAGGTGGAATTCCGTCGTCAACAGGGGCCTTTCTATTCGCTAAGCGGTCGATTGCCTTATTGATCTCATCAAGAGTAGGAGGGGTATTCAGATATTCAATGGTCAGCATTTTCAAGTGCATGCGGTAGAACCGTACTGTTCCTAGAGTAGAGAGATGAGAAGTGCTCTACCCATCTTTTCATCTGTTGAGTTTTGTCGACAATCGGCTTACCAGATATAGACTTAATTGGAGCCGTTTAAGTTTGTTTGGGCCAATCGCTCTCTTGATCCCATCATACGTATCAAGAAAATTTCCGGTATCCGCAGCTTTTTGGATATTGAGTCTAACTTCAGTCCAATAGTCGTTTGCATATCGCCTTGCAGTCTGTTGGACCTTATTTCTAGCTGCTCTTAGAAGATGTAAGTTTTCATCTGTTGGCATACCTTTGAACCTGAAGAATGTTGAGCGTTTCTCATCCAGCACAGCAGTCATCTCAGAAGCTTTTGCTTCGAACCAGTCGCTCGTTCGAGCTTTCTCCGACCGAACGTGGAAAGTGCGACTCGGCATATGCGGATTTTTATCAATTCCAGTTTTCTGAAGCAGATTCAAGTGGGGTTGTCTTGTTGAACTCGGCTGTGAAGGCTTTTGCGAATCTCTCAGTGAGATTACGTTCGCAGATGGGAGTGACGTCTATCCTAGGCTTAGCAGACAATTTGGTGCGGTGAAATACACGTCGTTGTTGTAAGCCATAGTTGGATTAGGCTGGTAGCATCAGTCTATCCAGAAGAGGGAAAAAATGACATTATACGTGAACGCGAATTCGGAATTTTGCGAACCGACGGAGACCCTACCTATTGCCATGCAAACATGCTACTTAGTTTTCTCGAAAACATTGCGCAAGAATTTCTGAAATACTAAAAATCCATCCATGGAACGTTTCTCCAAAAATCAAAGTTATCTAGAATTTATTTATTTATGTTACTTCAAAAAGATATCAAAGGAAAACGATTTGACATTTTCAATTATCCCTAAATGGTAGCTAAAAAATAATTTGTCTTTGTTTTCGCAAAATAAAATCTATAACATTATATGAAACAATTGCTGAGCATACATGTCCTATGCTTATAAATGTTTAGTCTTCTTTGAAACATACTTAACGTATGTTTGAGTAAACGTCTTCCCTGAATTTAACTTATGCATATTTATCTTCCAAATAATTAATAAAAAATTATCGTCAACTTATATCTGATCATTCACATTCTATATGATTATAACAGAAGTTGGCGGTAAGTGGAAATTAATTTGCCATGCAAAGATGTCAACAAAATCAATTAACTTCTGCGAGTGTACACGATGCAGTTTTTGCAAATAATGCTCACATTCGTTGATTCTTCTTTTAGCTCTAGATTTCTGATATATATTTCCCGAGTGATGGCAAAATCTTGGTTTGATTTACGTTTGTGGCCAAGTTGTCGTTGTTTTCGTATAACACTGAATGATGTGATTGAAGTATGACACATTTGCAACGTTATAAACTTTTAAATATTAAACGTGCTATCATTTATCTCTGGTTGACAAAAACATGCCCATTTACTATGAGCAATCTTGAAAAATGGAATTTTTGAATACATTTCGTTCTTGTGAGCCATTTTGGATTACGCTGGCATCGCCAGTCTATTCAGAAGAAGAAGAAAATTACATTATTCGTTAACTCGAATGTTTAGTAATTAAACCATTTTCTCCGCACATCTGAGATAAAGTGAAATGTGTAAAATCAAACAGTATGATTCAGGCTAAGAGTCACAGCCGTAGAGAACTGCAACCAAGTTGCGTTTGTCTACCAATATAGGTTAAAAGTCGTACGACAAATCTGTTCAAAATTGCAATCTCCCCTTTCATGTTTACGTATTCCATATTGATTGATTGTATGTATTCGAACGAACGCTGCTTCGATTCCCTTTTTATTGAATAATGTATTCAGATACCATAGTGAAATAGACTCAGAACTCAGAACTCAAAAAATCTTATGGTAGAAAATAGGTGAGCTTAATAATAACCGTGGGATGACAAGGTATATGGAATATATATAAAAATGTAAAATTTCTCAAAAATCAATAGAGACAGTCACATACCGCATACTTCGTCATAAACTCATCGAATTAAGAAGTGAAACCTCAACAGATTCTGAGCGTGTGATTTCTTCAAGCAAAAAGTTCCAAAAGAAACAAATTCTTACCGAGAAAATGTTACGACCAATATTCAATCGAGAATGCGGAATGCTGTAAACCTTTGAACGTGTTTGTGTTCGAGTAAGTCCTTTTGACCATTTTGAATGTCAACATTTGGTCACCACGTATCCGTCGTTTGGTAAAATCGTGTAGGTTCAGTATAAACATTCGCCCTGTAAAAGGCAAATTTCTGTACCGAGAGACCAAATTTGTAACAGGGTGATAAATCCTGTCGAGTAGTTTGAGATCATTCTATAGCCATGATGCCCAAACTTGAATGGAATATGCCGTAACAGTACGTATGTACGTGTTAATTACCCAAAGTAAGGTTTCGGGCGTAAAAATCCTGAATATTCTTTTGAGAAGACTCACGATACGTCAATTTTTATTGTACACCATCCGGCAATAATTTCCAGGCAAATTATGTCTCATTTCATGAACATTTGATGCCTCAACAAATATCACATATTTCTTTTAAATAAATTGACATTTTTAGCTACATTTTGGCTTCGAGAAATTAAATGTTATTTAAATTTTAGATATTTGATTTAATTAACATATTCCTGTTTAATTAGATTAAATACCTGTAAAGCAGCATAACGCTTATTTTAGGGTCTACGATGAAATACATAATGAAATTTATGTTGTCGATGCTTTTAGTGTTAAATAGAATAGAAAATACCCTTCCAGTTTACATATAGTTTCTATCGTATCAGCGATCACTATATAACTGTCGTGTTATTCAATTTTGGACAAATCTGTTACCTTAGAAGCTCTGACATATGTTATGGTTTTATTAAGAGTGATTAAATATAACCTGATAAAGATTAATACATATGATAAATGAAAGGTTTTCCTCACATCGCCCGTTACATATAAACTTTTATAATCGACGTGCTGGTAGTACTCCTCAATGATACATTAACTACAATACACTACATACATATAAATAATTAATCAGTTATGTCAAAAACAAGTAATGTGGATTTCGTTTCACAATACTACAGTGAGCCTAAAGTAAATCTTGTCATTTGTATTTAGTATGAGCAATATACTGAATGTAACAAACGGACTAAGACTTTGCAAATTGTCATGCAAAAATGCTACCTAGGTTTTTCGAAAACATTACGCAAGAATTTCTCAAAGACTTAAAATCTCCGCATGGAAAGTATCACCGTAAATCGAGCATATCTAGAATTTACTTATTTCTGTTACATTAACAAGATATCAAAGGAAAACGACATGACATCTTCAATTGTCCCTAAATGGTAGCTCAAAATATAATTTGTCGTTCGTGTCGAAAAAGATATTATAATATTATATGAAACTTTTAGTGGGTATACATTTTCTAGGATTAGAAATGTTTAGACTTGCCTTGACGCACACGTAATTCAAAGTAATTCAAAGTTTTAATGGTCCAAAAAGTAAATAATTTACAGTAACCACAGATTAAAAATATAGGGAATTCATAAAAACAACACAAATGTTTTATACACAAGGAAAGTCAGCACGTGTATTCAGGTGCAAGGTTGGGTTTGGTCAACATATACTTGTCAAGTTCAGCCTTGAACATGTTCAGGCTTGTTGCGCAAATGATATGTGGGGCAGGGAGTTCCATAGAAAACAGACTCTGACAGCAAAGAAAAACCTTCGACAATTTGATCTGGAGTGTGGAATAATTAACTTGTATCCATGCGATCTGCTACCACGTGCTTCTTGCCGATGAAACAGGTGTTCGAGTGGGTGATCCACTATTCACACGACTCACACAAAGGAGTGTATGATTCAATTGCTGTCACGACACGTCCAACCGTATGCACCGGGCGCTTATCCAATACGACGCCCAATAGCACCGATAAAAAGAACGAGCCGAAAAAGCAACGTTTTATATGACCGCACGACCCCACAGCCGCACGGGTTAACATATGGTTTAGTAAAAGACTTCAGTCAGTTTTAACTTATGAATATTTATCTTCCAAATTATTAATTAAAATTATCATCAAGTTATATCTGACCATTCTCATCGCTTATTATTATAACAGCAAAAAACGGTAAGTGGAAATTAATTTGCTATCCAGATATTTCAATAAAATCATTTAACTTTCGCTAGTGTACACGATGCTGTTATTACTAAAATTGCACGCAGTCGTTGATTTTTAATTCAGAATATTTCTTTAAAATAGTTTCCTCGAGTGATAGCATAACTTTTGTTTCATTTATGTTTGTTTGCTTCGCATTATTATCATTCTAATGTAGATTTATTAATATATGTAGGAGATGATGCAAACGTGAAAATTCACCCGATTGGCTAAATTAATGGTGAATAGAGAATCAATGGCATCAAATAAAGCTACAAATTGTGTAACATTTAGAATTGCAAAACATTTAAATTATTGGTAAACGTATTTGAATTATTATTGCTATAAAATTTTGTTAGCATTATGAAACTGCATTCAAAAGTTAAAATGATATTATTATGACATAATATTAAAGATTAAAATTAATTGATAAATAATTATACCGGTAATACGAAATGTATTCTGATCAAATAATTTTCATCAATTGACAGCCGTTAAACGAATTGGTAAGCGAAATATCTTTCTGATAAAGATTTATGGTTCCCAGTATAATATCATTAATTACTGTGTAATTCATAAGAATTATTTTATATCCGATTATCCGTCAAACACGATATATATATAAATATTTCAGATAGCTCATTCAAGGTTATAAATTAGATGATATTCCCTACACATGGCCAACATATTTGTAACAGGCTTCAACGGCAATTAGGATTCAGTTTCCCGTTAATTGATTTTGATAAAAAGGATTGCATCACATGTAAATTGATGAGATATGTGACGCGATTCACGCAAGAATCTCGAATTGCTGATGAGTCGTACGCTTGCACTGATGCAACGGCATTTGTTCAAGAACATTTGCACTATAAATTATTTTGAGCGTAAAGTTTACTTCAAACGCATATTGTCTTTACAATAATCGAATTCCGAAAAAACTTGTTTACATTAATTAAAAATTTGTGAGATCAAATCGAGTAGGATTCAAGGATTCAAAGACAAACCAAGCAAGGCAAAGCGAGTCCACCACATGTTTGGTGAGGATTTCCAAAATAATTTAGCACGTACAACGAAACAATGGCGCCTACAATCAATACGGAAACTTGGGACCTTAAGGTATAACGTATGTCAGCGTGTCACGATCCTATCACACACATCAAACAAGTGATTTAGTGGATGTCCATCAGTAGACACAATTCTATATGTCACAATAATATTGCGTAGTATCATTTTTTTTAAAGTGCATAGACCCAGATGTCACAATCTTTCGATGACCGGAACAATGTGAAGACCCATCACTAACTTTGTTGCTCTGTGATAGTTTGTATCAAAGAGAGTAATATCTTTTTTTACGCCAAGGAGCCCAGAACTCTACCGGATACATCGCCGTAGAGCGAAGGTAGACGTTCTTTATCCTTATTAAAGTTAACAACGAGAATCTTCAAACTGTTTTTCAAAAGATACCTACAATCTTTTGGACTGCCGATATATATATATATATATATATATATATTCTGACAGTTTACCGTGCACTCCAGGTTTTCACTAAATCATAGTAGTCACAAAACGTTCATATGTTATCCAATATGACAAATCAAACCTATTTATGAAGACAACGTTAACAGAAATTTAATATCTATGTTGAATCCTGGAAACTCAGACAATGTTATGCTCTAAAACATTTCATGGTAAATTCTCTCTCAGATATGTAAGAGGATAGATGGCGAATTATGCGAAATAATATTCTTGTGGCCAAGCTGCCCTGTATTCGTAATATATTGAATAATGTGATGCAAGTATGATGCATATGCAACGTTTTAAACTTTTTTGACGAAACTTTCTATAATTTGTCTATGATTGACGGAAACATGCCCATTTTTTATGAGAAATCTTGAAAAATGGAATTTTTGAATACACGTCCTTCTTGTAAGCCATTGTTGTATTAGCCTGGTATTGCCAGTCTATTCAGGAGAAGAAGAAGAAAATGACTTTAATCGTGTAGTCACATTTTCAGTAATTAAATCTTTTTCTCCACAAATCTGAAATCAAGTGAAATGTTTGAAATCAAACAAGACTGATCCAAGCAAAGTATCACAACAGTGGAAGAACTGTAGACAATTTGCCCGTGTCTAATAAGTTTTTATAAGGTTGGTAGGAATAATCTGTTGTAAACTGCAATCTTCCCTTCCATGATTATGGATTCCATATCGGTCTGAAATATTTTCACATATCTGTTCCATTTAAATAATGATAATCATAATACTCATTTTAGCCAATGTTCATATAATTCAAAAATGGAAGATTTTATTATACCGCCAAACATATGAATATCATAGAGACATCTATAGTGCTTGGAATCGAATAACGTTAATTTCCTCAAAGGTTTAAACAAAATTATTCTCATGTTCAAATTGAAATGTCTCAGTTACAAAAGTTGACTTATATTCCAAGGTTTAAACAATTTTCATTTGATATACTTGTATCACAACGTTTAACATTTGTGGTCGGAAAGTAAAAGTTCTTGTACGTTTTCGAAAGAACGCTGCTTCGATTTCATTTTGTATTAATTGATGTATTCACAAACCATGTTGAATTTGACAATTCGTGTCACATTTTATGAGAATTTTATGCTATACCAAATATCACTTATTTTCCTTGGTATACCTTGATATTTTGTGCTACATATTTGCCTTAGACTTATTAAATTTTATTCAAATTTTTGATATTTTTATATTAACATCTTTCCGTTTAATTAGATAAAGTAGCTGTTAGGTAGCACAACAGTTAGTTTAGGGTCTACAATGAAACAAATTATGAAATTCATGTTGGTCTTGCATTTTGTGTGAATTAATCTAGAAAATAACCTTTCATTTACACAGGGTTTCTATCGTGGCAGCTATCACTGCATAAAGATTGTGTTCTTCAATATTGGACGAACCTGTTACCTTAGAAGCTCTGACATATGTACTGGTTTCTTAAGAGGGCGTAAAGATAAAGATTCTTATTTATGATAAATGCAAGGTTTTCCTCATCGCCTGTTGCATACAAACTTGTATAATCGACGTGCGGGTAGCACGACTTAAGTATACATTCACTACAAGACACTAAATACAAATAAATAATTAACCAGTTATGTCAAAAACCTGTTATATAGGATTTCGTTTCACAATACTACAGTGAACATAAAGAAAATCTTGTTATTTGGCTTGTAGTATGAGCAATATACTGAATGTAGCGAACCTACTGAGAGTTTACCTATTGTCATGCAAACATGCTAACTAGTTTTTCGAAAACATAACGCAGGAATTCATGAAAGACGTAAGAGCATGCCATGCAAACTATCACCATAAATCGAGCTTATCTAGAATATATTTATTTCCTCTACATCAACAGGATATCAAAGGAAAACGATATGACCTATTCAATTGTCCATAAATGTTAGCTACACATATAATTCGTCGTTCGTTTCCAAAATTATAATCAGTAATATTGTATGTGACAATTGCTGGGCATACATTTCCTAGGACAGGAAATGTTTAGTCTTGCCTTGACGCATACGTTACATATATTTGACTAAAAGTCTTACAGAATTTACCTTATACTTACTTATCTTCCAAATAATTAATTAATAATTACCTTAAATTTATGTCTAATCATTCTCATTGCATATAATTATAACAGGAAAGAGCGGTAAGTAAAAATTAATTTGCTATGCGGATATTTCAGCAAAATCAACTAACGTCTGCGAGTTTACACAATGTTGTTATTGAAAAAATGCACGCATTCATTGATAATTAAATTAGTTTTAGTATTTTTTAAATAGTTTTATTGCGTGTTAGCAAAACGTTTGTTTGATGTTACTTTGTTTGCTCCGTATTATCTTCATTCTAAAGTAGATTTGGCAATATATATAGAAGAGGCTGTAAATGTGAACATTCACTCGATTGACAAAATGTTTGCTGAATAGTGAATCAATGGCTCCGCAAAAATCTACATATTGTGCAACCTTCAGAATTTTACAACTTTCAAATTAGTGGCAAACGTAGTTTAATTTCTATTGCTATAATATTTTGCTAACTTTATGGAATCCGAATTCAAAAGTTAAACTGATAATCATATGATATAAATTTTATATAAATATAACGTTAATGAAAATCATTTTCGGTTTCGATAATTTGTATCAATTTACAGCCGCAAAAGCATTTAGTAAGTAAACTATTTTCCTGAAAATGATAAAGCGACAATTTTACAGTCATAAAATGCTATGTTATTTATAAGTATTATATTATATCCGATTTTTCGTTAATGATGAAATATATGCAAATATTTCAGCCAGCTCAATAAAGGTTATGAAATAGATGATATTCCTTTCATATAGCCAACGTATTTGCAAAAGGCATCAACGGAAAAAAGGCATCAGTTTCGCGTTGATTGATTTTGATGGAAAGGATTGCAATACCTTTAAATTTGTGAGTAAATGCTCGGATGTAGTCAAGAATCTCGTACGTTTGCACTGATGCAACGGAATTTGTTTGAGAATATTTCGACTAAAAATTATTTTAAACGTAGAGATTGTTTCAAACGCGTCTCCTTTTTACAGTAAGCAAATACTGATAAATGTATTTACGATAATTTGCCATTTGTGTGATCAATTCGAGTAGGATTCAAGGATTCAAGGAATCAAGGATTTGTTTGAAAAGGTTAATACTTTAAAACGACATATGTTTTCGGTGTGAATGTGAATGTTAAAAATATAATATTATAAAATAAAAGAGCATATCATATATGAGGCTCACAATTGAGCTTCATTTCAATGTGTAAGTCCAACTTCGCTTTAAGCAATGCAAGGCAAGGGGTGTCCAAAGAAATATAGCATGTACGGCAAACAAATGGCGCCGACAATGAATAGGGGTATGTCCGAGTTTCACGTTCCTATCGCACACTTCAAACAAATGATTCATTCGATGTCCATCGGTAGACACAATTCTATATGTCACAATAATATCGCGTCGTATCTTAGTTGAGTAAGGTCACATACACCCAGATGTCACAATCATTCGATTAATGGAACATTGCGAAGACCCATCACAAACTTCCTTCTTATGTTGTAGTTTTTATCAAAGAGAGAAATATCTTTTTGCAGCTAAGGAGCTCATACCTCAACCGCATACACCGTAGTAGGGAAAAGGTAGACGGTCATAATCCGAGGTAACGGTAAAAGGTAAAATCTTCCGAATATTTTTCGAAAGAGACATAACAATCGGTGGCATATCGATATATATTCTGGATGTGCAGCTTGCTCTTCAGGTTTCCACTAATTCATAGTAGTCACAAAAAGTTTATATATAATTCAAGGGGACAAATCAAACACTAATGGATATTTTGCATCTATGATGAATTCCGGTAAACTCAGACAAAGTTATGCTCTAACAAATTTAATTGAAAATTCTCTCTCAGACATCGAAGAGGATAAATGGCCAGTTCGACGAAATACTATTCCTTTGGCTGAGTTGTACTTGTATTCGTATGATATTGAATGATGTGATTCAAGTATGACACATTTGCAACGTTATAAACTTTTGATTATTAAACTTGCTATCATTTGTATATGATTGACAAAAACAGTCCCATTATTATTAGTAAGCTTGAAAAATGAAATTTTGGAATACACGTCGTTGTTGTAAGCCATAGTTGGGTTAGGCTGGTAGCATTAGTCTATTCAGAAGAAGAAGAAAATGACATTATTCGTGAACGCGAATTCCGAGTGTTGCGAACCGACAGAGACTTTACCTATTGTCATGCAAACATTCTACCTAGTTTGCAAGAAAACCTTGCGCCAGAATTTCTGAATTACTAAAGATCACTCCATTGAACGTTTCTCCATAAATCAAGGTTATCTAGAATTTATTTATTTATGTTACTTCAAAAAGATATCAATGGAAAACTATTTGACATTTTCAGTTATCCCTAGATGGTAGCTAACCTAATCATTTGTCTTTTGTTTCGAAAAATAAAATCCATAACATAGTATATGAAATAATTGCTGAACATACATTACGTAAAATTATAAATGTTTAGTCTTCGTCGACACATATATAACGTGTGCTTCTCATCATTGGAAATAAATTAAGCATAATTATCTTCCAAATAATTAATTGAAAAGTATCTTCAAGTTGTATCTCAACATTCTCATTGTATATGATTTTAACAGAAACTGGCGGTAAGTGGAAATTAATTTGCCCTGCGGATATTTCAACGATATCAATTAACTTCCGCGATTGTGCACGATGGTGTTTTTGCCAAAATGCACATATTCGTTGATTTTCAATTTGGATTTACATTTTTGATATATATTTCTCGAGTGATGGCATTACGTTGGTTTGATATACGTTTGTGCCTAAGTTGTCTTTGCATTCGTATGTTATTGAATGATGTGATTCAAGTGTGACACATTTTCAACGTTATAAACTTATGATGATTAAACTTGCTATCATTCGTCTATGATTGACAAAAGCATGCCTATTTATTATGAGCAATCTTTGAAAATTTAATGTTTGAATACACATCGTTCTTGTACGCCACATTTGGATTAAGCTGGAAGAGCCAGTCTATTCAGAAAAAGAAGAAGAAAATGACTTTATTCGTCTACAAATCAGAGATAAAACGTAATGTGTAAAATCAAAACAAGACTGATCCAGTCGAAGTGTCACAGCTTTGGAAGACCTGCAACCAAGTTGCGCTTTTCTACTAATAATGGATATGTTTGTTGCGACCAATCTGTTCCATTGCAATCTTCCTTTTCATGATTATGGATTCCACATCGATATCAAATATTTTCAGATATCTTGCAGAAGTTAATACTGTTCCTTATAAATAATGATCATTATAACTCCAATTATAGCAAATGTTCATATAAATCAAAAATAGAAGTTTTATTATACGGCTAAACACATGAAAATCATAGAAAGCTCTATAGTCCTTATAATCGAATAACTGACATTTCCTCAAAAGTTTTAAACAAAATGCTCAGTTAGAAAAGTTGAGTAATCTTCCCAAGATTCGAACAGTGCTCATTTGCGATACATTTATCCTAATGTAAATTATTTGTGGTCGAAAAGTGAATGTTCTGGAATTTATTCGAACGAACGCTGCTTCGATTCCATTTTGTATTGATTAATTTATTCAGAAACCATAGTGAATTAGACAAATTATGTCTCATTTCATGCGCATTTTTTGCTATACCAAATATCACATATTTTCCTTTGAATAAATTGATATTATTAGCTTCATCTTGGCTTCGACGAATTAAATGTTATTCAAATTTAGGTTATTTGGTTATATTAACTTATTTCGGTTATATTAGATTAACTAGCTGTAAAGCAACACAACATTTATTTTATGGTATACGACGAAATGCTAAGGAAAATTATGTTGCCGATGCTTTTAGTGTTACATAGACTATAAAACGACCTTCCAGTTTACATATTGTTTCTATCGTATCAGCAATCACTGTATAAAGGTCGTGTTATTCAATTTTCGGCGAATCTGTTAACTTAGAATCTTTGACATACGTTCTGGTTTATTAAAAGGGATAAAATAACCTGTTAAACAATATTACATAAGATAAACGCAATGTATTCCTCACATCGCCCGTTACATACAAACTTGTATAATCGATGTGTTTGTAGCACTCCTCAATGATACATTAACTACAAGACACTACATACATATAAATAATTAATCAGTTATGTCAAAACAAGAAATTGAGGATTTCGTTTCACAATACTACAGTTAACATAAAGCAAATCTTGTTATTTGGCTTGTAATGTGAGCAATATACGAACATCGCAAACGGACTAAGAGTTTACATATTGTCAAGCAAACATGCTACGAAGTTTGTTTAAAAACATAACGCAAACATTTCTGAAAGACGTAAGATATCGGCATGCAAAGTATCACCATAAATCGAGCTTATCTAGAATTTATTTATTTCCATAACATCAACAGTATATCAAAAGAAAACGCTTTGACCTTTTTATTATCCCTCAATGGTAGCTAAACATATAATTTGTCGTTCGTTTGCAAAAAGTTAATCAGTAATATTGTGTGAGACACTTGCTGGTCATAAATTTATTAGGATTAGATAAGGTTAATCTTGCATTGACACATACGTAACATATGTTTGGGTAAAAGTCCTTCCTGAATTACACCTATACATTTTGTTCTTCCAAATTATTAATTAAAAAATATCATCAAGTTTTATCTAATCATCCTAATTGCTTTTGATTATAATAGCAAAAAACGGTAAGTGGAAATTAATTTTCTCTGCGGATATTTCAACAAAATCAATTAACTTCTAGGAGTGTACACGACGCTGTTATTGCAAAAAAGCACACATTCGTTTATTTTTAATTTAATTTTAGTTTTTAAAATAGTTTTCCCAAGTGCTAGCATAACTTTTGTTTGATTAAGGTTGGTTTGCTTTGTATTATCTTCATTCTAAAGTAGATTCGGTAATATATACGGGAGAATCTGTAAACGTGAACAATTACCCGATTGGCTACATTTATAGTGAATAGAGAATCAATGGCATCGAATAAATCTACATATTTTGCATCGTTCAGAATTGCACAAAATTAAATTAGTGACAAGCGTATTTGAATACCTATTACTATCCAATTTTGTTAGCATTATTAAATCCGAATTAATAAGTTAAAATTATATTCATATGATATAATATTGAAAATTAAGCCTAAATGATAAATTGTATTACGAAATATATTTGGTTTTGATGATTTTCATCAATTTGCAGCCGTTAAACGGATTGGTAAGTAAAATAATCTCCTGATAAATATATAATGCACAGTTTAATATCATAAAATGCAATGTAAATAATAAGCATTATATTATATCCGATTATCCATCAATGACAATAAACATGCATATATTTCTGCTAGCTCATTCATGGTTATAAATTAGATGATATTCCTTACAAACGGCCAACATATTTGTAACAGGATTCAACCACAATTAGGCATCAGGTTCGCGTTGATTGATTTTGATTTAAAGCATTGCATCACCTGTAAATTGATGAGATACGTGATGCGATTCATGCAAGAATCTCGAATTGCTGATGATGCAACGGCATTTGTTGAAGAACATTTCCACTAAAAATATTTTTCTGTGTAAAGATTACTCCAAACGCATATCGTATTTACAGTAAGCGAATTCCGATAAATAAACATTTTTAATTTGTGAGATCAAATCGAGTATGATTTAATGTTTCCAGGAAATCAAGTATTTATGTTTGAATAGGTTGATACTTCACAACACCATAGTTTTAGGGTATAAATGGAAATTTAAAAAATGTAATAGTATACAAGGGAAAGAGAATATCAAATGTAAGACTCACAAATGATCTTTGTTCACATGTGTAAGTTCAATTTCGCTTAAACCAACCAAGGCAAAGCGAGTCCACCACATGTTTGGGTAAGGATTTTCAAAGAAATATAGCATGTACGGCGAAACAATGGCGCTGGCAATCAATACCGGAATTAAAGACCTGAAGTTATAACGTATGTCTGCGGGTTACATTCCTATCACACACATCAAACACACAATTCTATATGTCAAAATAACAACTCGTCATATCCACTTTTAGTAAAGTCAGATTCACCCAGATGTCAAAATCTTTCTATGAACGGAACATTGCGAAGACCCATCACTAACTTCGTTGCTCTGTGATAGGTTGTATCCAAGAGAGCAATATCTTTTTGCAGCTAAGGAGCTCAGACCTCTAACTCATACATCGTCGTAGGGCAAACGTAGACCTTCATTATTCACGGTAACGGTAACAGCGAGAATCTCCTTAATATATATATATATATATATATATATATATATATATATATATTCTGGCAGTTCACCGTGTACTTCAGGTTTTCACTAATTTATAGTAGTCACAAAAAGTTCATATATAATACAATGTGAAAAATCAAACCTATTTAAGAAGACATCAATCGTCGAAATTTGGTATCCATTTTGAATCCTGGAAACCTAGACAAAGTTATGCCCTAACAAATTTCATTGAAAATTCTCTATCGGATCTCTAAGAGGTTAATTGGCGATTTATGCGAAATATTATACTTGTGGTCAAGCTGTCCTTGTATTCGTAATATATTAAATAATGCGATTCAAGTATGACACATTTGCAACGTTATAAACGTTTGATGATTAAACTTTCTATCATTCGTCTATGATTGACAACAAATGCACATTTATTATAAGCAATCTTGAAAAATGGAATTTATGAATACACGTCGTTCTTGTAAGCCATTATTGGATTAGGCTGGCAGCGCCAGTCTATTCAGGAGTAAACGAATAAAATTACTTTTCTTCGTGCAGTAGAATTTTCAGTAATTAAATCATTTTTTCCACAAATCTTAGATTATGTGAAATGTTTAAAATCAAACAAGACTGATCCAGGCAGTCACAGCTGTGGAAGACCTGCAGAAAATTTGCCCTTTTCTACTAATGTTGGATAAATTTGCTACGAACAATCAGCTCAAAAATTGAAATCTTCCCTTTTGTGATTATGGATTCCATATCGGTCTCAAATATTTTAACATATCTTACAGACATTTATTCTGTTCCCTTTAAATAATTAACATCATAACACTTATGTTAGCCAGAGTTCCTTTAAATCAACTATAGAACATTTTATTTTACAGCCAAACATATGAAATACATAGGAACCTCTATAGGACTTGGAATCGATAACATTCATTTTCTCAAAAGTTTAAACAAAATTGGTTTCATTTTTCAAACGTCTCAGTAACAAAAGTTAGGTAATATTAAAAAGATTTGAACAATTCTTATTTGCGATACTTGTATCATAGTGTTTAATATTTGTGGTCGAAAAGTGAAAATTCTTGTACGAATTCGAAAGAACGCTGCTTCGATTCCATTTTGTATTAATTAATGTATCCACAAAACTTGTTGAATATGACAACTTGTGTCTCATTTCATGAGAATTTCATGCTATACCAAATATCACTTATTTTTCTTGGATTACATTGATATTTTTAGCTACATATTTGCTGTAAACTTATTAACTTTCTTTAATTTTTAGATATTTTGTTATATTAACATCTTTCCATTTTATAAGATAAAGTAACTTTTAGGCAGCACCACACTAATTTTATGGTCTACAATGAAAACATTTAGGAAATTTATCTCAAAAGTAAACTTTAGGTTGAAGGTGGCTTCTATGGTAGCAGCTATCATTGTTTGATGATGGCATTCTTCAATTTTCGACGAATCGGTTACCTTAGAAGCTCTGGCATATGCTCTGGTTTAATTGAGAAGGCGTAAATAGAAGTTGATAAAGATTCTTATATATGATAAATACAACGTTTTCCTCACATCGCCTGATATATACGAACTGGTATAATCGATGTGCTGGTAGCGATTTCTATAGATACATTTACTACAAGACACTAAATATATATAGAATATTAATCTGTTATCTCAAAAGCCAATTAATTGAGGATTTCGTTTCAATATTCTACAGTGAACGTAAAGAAAATCATGTTATTTGGCTTTTAAAATGAGCAATATAGGGAATGTAGCGAACCGACTGAGACTTTACCTATTGTGATGAAAACATGCTACCTAGTTTGTTGAAAAACTTTGCGCAAGTAATTTTAAATGACGTAAGATTCCTAAAAGGAAAGAATTCCATAAATCGAGCTTATCTGAATTTTCTCTATTCATGTTACATCAACAGGATAGCAAAGGAAAACGATTTGGCCATTCAATTGTCCCTACATTGTAGTTAAACCTATAATTTGTCGTTTGTTTGCAAATAATAATCAATAATATTGTATGAAACACTTGCTGGGCATACATTTCCTAGGCTTAAAAATGTTTAGTCATGCCTTGATATATACGTAACATATGTTTGAGTGAACGTCTTCCCTGAATTTAACTTATACATACTTATCTTCCAAATAATTAATTATTAATTACCCTAAAGTAATTTCTCCTCAATCTCATTGCATATAATTATAACAGGAAAGAGCGGTGAGTGTAAATTAATTTGCTATGCGGATATTTCAACAAAATCAATTGACTTCCGCGTGTATACATGATGCTGTTATTGCAAATAATGAACACATTCGATGATTTTTAATTTAGTTTTTTTTAAATTGTTTTCTCGAGTGGTTTGATTTCCATTTGTTTGGTAATATAACTTGGAGAGGCTGTAAACGTGAACATTCACCCGATTGGCTACATTTATAGTTAATAGTTAATCAATGGCACCGCATAAATCTGCATATTGTGCAACCTTCCGAATTGCACAACATTCAAATTAGTGGCAAACGTATTTCAAATTCTATTGCTATAATATTTTGCGAACATTATGAATGCCGAATACAAAAGTTAAAATGATAATCATATGGCATAATATTGAAAGTTTTTCCTAGATGATATATATATATATAAGTGTGACGGAAATATCATTCTTTTTGTTCTGATCATTTTTATCAATTTACAGCCCGTAAAGCGGTAGTAAGTGAATCAATATTATTATATATATATATATATATATTATATATATAGATATATATATATATATATATATATATAGTTACAAGTATAAACTCATAAAATGGTATGTAATTTATAAGTATTCTATTATATCCGATTATATGTCAATGATGATTTATATGCATGTATTTCAGCCAAATCATTCAAATTTATTAATTAGATGATATTCATATCATAAGGTCAAAGTATTCGTAACAGGCATCAGATTCGCGTGGATTGATTTTGACGTAAAGGATTGAAATGCCTTAAAATCTTTAGTAAATTGCTGCGATTCAGGGAAGAATCTAGAATGCCTGACGTGTCGTACGTTTGCACTGATGCAACGGAATGTGTTTAAGAAGATTTCCATTATAAATTATTTTGAACTTAGAGATTGCTTCAAACGCGTATCGTCCTTAAAGTAAGAAAATACTGATAAATGTATTTAGAAAAATTTAGAATGTGTGAGATCGAATCTAGTAGGATTCAAGAATTCAAGGAATAAAGGATATGATTGAAAGGGTTAATACTTCAGAACGCCAGATGTTTTCGGTATGAATGTAAATGTGAAAAATATAATATTATAAACTAAAAGAGAATATCAAATCTAACGCTCAGAAATCGTCTTTGTTTGCACGTGTAAGTCCAACCTCGCTTCAAACAATGCAATGCACGGAGAGTCCACCACATGTTCTTTGTAAGGATTTCCAAATGGCGCCGACAATCAGTACGCGTATGTCCGCTTGTCACGTTCCTTTCGCACACTTCAAACAATTGATTTAGTGGATGTCCATCGGTAGACACAATTCTATATGTCACAATAATATCGCGTGGTATCTTATTTGAGCAAACTCACATACACCCAAATGTCATATCATCCGAAAAATGGAACATTGCGAAGACCCGTCACTAACTTTCTTGCTCTGTGATAGGTTGTATCCAAGAAAATAATATCTTTTTGCAGCCAAGGATCCCGACCTCAGCAGCATATACCGTCGTAGGGCAAGGTAGCTTGTCATTATCTTAGGTAACGGTAAAAGGTAAAATCTTCTGAATGATGTTCAAAGGTACTTACCAATCTGTTAGAATGTTGATATATAATCTGGCTGTGCAGCGTGCTCTTTAGATTTCCACAAATTTATTGTAGACACCAAACGTTCATATATATTCCAAGGTGACTGATCAAACATATTTAAGAAGTCAACGCTCATAGAAATTTAGCATCCATGATGAATTCCGGTAAACTCAAATAAACGTATGCTCGAACAAATTTTATTGAAAATTCGTTCTTAGTTATCCAAGAGTATAAATGGCGAATTCCACGAAATAATATTCTTGTGGCCAAGTTGTCCATGTATTCGTATGACACGTTTGCAACGTTATAAACATTTGATGATTAAACTTGCTATCATTTGTCTGTGATTGACAAAAACATGCCCGTTTATTATGAGCAATCTTGAAAAATGGAATTTTTGGATACACGTCGTTCTGCTGCACCATTGTTGGATTAGGCTGGCAGCATCAATTTATTCAGAAGATAAAAAGAAAGACATTATAAGTGAATCATTTTCTCCACAAATCTGAAATAAATTGAAAAGTGTAAAATCTCAGCAAATCATAGCTGAACATATAATTTCTCGTTCGTTTCCAAAGGCACAATCAACAATTTTATATGAAACACTTGATGGGCATACAATTCATAGGCTTATCAGTGTTTAGTCTTGCCTTGTCACATACGTAACATACGTTTGAGTTAACGTCTTACGTGAATATAACTTATGCATATTTATTTTCCAAATAATTAATTGAAAATTATCTTCAATTTTAAAACTAATCATTCTCATTGCATATAATTTGAACAGAAAAGAGCGGTGAGTGATAATTAATTTGCTATGCAGATATTTCAACAAAATTAATTTACTTCTGCAAGTGCGCACGATGAACATACTGCAAAAATGCACACATTCGTTGATTTTTAATATAGATTTAGATTTTTGATATATTTAATTCTCGAGTGATGGCATAACTTTGGTTTGATGTACGTGTGTAGCAAAGTTGTCCTTATATTCCTATGAATGTGATTGATGTGATTCATGTATGACACATTTGCAACATCATAAATTTTGTATGATTAAACTTGCTATCATTTGTTTATGATTGACAATAACATGCCCATTTATTATGAGCAATCTTAAAAAAAGGAATTTTTGAATGCACGTCGTTTTTCTGTGCCATTGTTGCATTTGGCTGGCAGCGCCAGTCTATTCAGGAGAAGAAGAAGAAAATGAAATTATTCGTGTACTCGAAATTATAGTAATTAAATCATCTTCTCCAAAAATCTGAGATAACCTTAAATGTGTAAAATCAAGACTGATCCAGGCTAAGTGTCAGCCGTCAAGAACTGCAATCAAGTTGCGCTTGTCTACCAATATAGGATAAAGCTGGTACGACAAATCTGTTCAAAATTGCAATCTCCGCTTTTATGATTATGGATTCCATATCGATATCAAATATATGCACATATCTTGCGGAAGTTAACACTTTTCCTCATACATAATGCTTATTATAACACTACTTTAACCGATGTTCATATAAATTAAAAATAGAAGTTTTAATTATACGGCAAACACATGAAACTCTATAGTCCTTGGAATCGAATAACATTCATTTCCTCAGAAGTTCAAACAAAATTAGTATCGTTTTTCCAACGTTACAAAAGTTGAGAAATATTCCAAAGATTTGAACAATGCTCATTTGCGACAATTTTTTCTCAATGTTTAATATTCATGCTAGAAAAGTAAATGTTCTTGTATATATTCGAACAAACGCTGCTTCGATTTCCTTTTCATTGTTTAATGTATTCAGAAACCTTAGTGAATTAGATAACTTGTGTCCCATTTCATGAGTATTTCATACTATCGCAAATATCACATATTTCCTTTGAATAAATTGATATTTTTAGCTACATTTTGGCTTCGACTAATCAAATGTTATTCAACTTTTAGATATTTGGTTATCTTAACATATTTCTGTTGTATTACATTAACTAGCTGTAAAGCAGACTAACACTTATTTATGGTCTACGTTAAAATACTAAATAAATTCATTTGGTCGATGCTTTTAGTGTTAAATAGACTACAAAATGACCTTCCAGTTTACATATGGTTTCTATCGTATTAGCGGTCACTCTATTGAGATCGTGTTCTTCAATTTTGGACGAATCTGTTAACTTAGAATCTTTGAAATATGTTCTGGTTTGATTAAGAGCGATTAAATATAACTTGATAAAGACAATTACATATGGTAAATATAAGGTTTTCCTCACATCGCGTGTTACATACGAACGTGTATAATCGACGTCCATGTAGCATTCCTTAATGATACATTTACTACAAGACACAAAATACATATAAGTAATTAATCAACACCATTATATGAAGAAGGCGTAAATACAAGATGATAAAAACGATTACATATGACAAATGCAAGGTATTCCTTACATCGCCTGTTACAAACGAACTTGTATAATCGACGTGCTGATAGCGCTAGTTAATGATACATTTACTGCAAAACTCTAAATACAAAAAAATTAATCGGTTATATCAAGAACCAGTTATTGAGTATTTTGTTTCACAATAGTACAGTGAACATGAATAAAATCTTGTTATTTGGCTTGTAGTTTGAGCAATATTCGGAATGTAGCGAGCGGACTGAGAGTTTACCTATTGTCATGCAAACATGCTACCTAATTTGCTCCAAAACATTGCGCAAAAATTTCTGAAATACGTAAGATCCCTGGATGGAACGTTTCTCCATAAATTGAGCTCATCTAGTACTTATTTATTTCCGTTACATCAACAGGAATTCAATGGAAAACGATTTCACATCTTCTACTGTTCCTTAATGTAGTTCGTTTCAAAAATAAAATCGATACGATCTTATTAAACACTTGTGGGCATACATTTCCAAGGATTCGATATGTTTCGTCTTTTTGACAAATATTTAACATGTGTTTGAGTAAACGTCTACTCTGAATTCAACTTATTCAGATCTATCTTCCAACAACATAATTAAAAATAATCTTCAAGTTCTATCGGATCATTCTCATTTCATATAATTGCAACAGTAAAGAGCGGTAAGTGGAAATTAATTTGCTATGCGGATATTTCAACAAAATCATTTGACTTCCGCGTGTATAAACGATGCTGTTATTGCCAATAATGAGCAAATTCGATTATTTTTAATGTAGTATTATTTTTTTTAAATTTGGATTCTCGAGTGATAGCATATCTTTGGTTTGAATTCCGTTTGTTTGCTCGATAAAATCTTCATTCTACAGTAAACTTTGTAATATATTTGGGAGAGGCTGTAAACCTGTACATTCACCCGATAGGATACATTTATAGTTAATAGTGAATCAATGGCACCGCATAAATCTAAATATTGTGAAACCTTCTGAACTGCACAAGATTCAAATTAGTGGCAAACGTATTTGAATTTCTATTGCTTTAATATTTTGCTAACATTATGAAAGCCGAATACAAAAGTTAAAATGATAATCATATGATATAATATTGAAAATTATACTTAAATTTTATATAAATATAACGTTAATAGGAATCATATTCGTTTCCACTAATTTTCATTAATTTACAGCCGTTAAAGCAGCTAGTAAGTAAAATATTTTCCTGATATTTATATAGTGACAGTTTTACAATCATAAAATGATATGTAGTTTATAATTCAACGTTATTTCAAGGTTTTCAATGGTCTAAAAAGCAACAAGCTTAACAACAACCATAGGTTGGTAATAATTGAAATTTAAGTGTATAAACAATAAAGGAACATAGATTAAACAGTATATAACTGTTCTGGAAACGAATAATGCAATAAAAATTCGTCTAATTTCGTTTTAAAGTCATGCAAGTTAGTGGCGTGAGCAACGGTTGAAGGTAAACTGTTCCAAGTAAAACAGACACGGACAGAGTAGAAATACCTTCTACAGTTCAGGCGGGAATGGAGTACGACCACCACATATTCATGGGTCTGATAATTCTTCGTATCCCTTCGCGTGAATAAATCCTGTTAGGGATGGTTCGGGGTATGTAATGTTTTGTAAAGTAAGATAAGGTCTCCTCTGATTCGTCGATAGGGAAAATCGAACAGATTCAGTTGAGCTATCCTTTCTTTATATGGTTTTTTTGATGCTGTGAACTAGTTTCGTTGAGCGATGATAGATTCGCTGCATAAGGTCAACATCCATCTTGAGCATGACTGCACACCGTATTCCATGACTGGTCTCAAGTATGTATTCATGATCCTTGGGATTATCTTGAGCGAAAATTTCCCAAATACACGTTTGAGTAAATTTAGAACACGTGTTGCTTTTTTAAAGGTACTATTAGTTTGAAGTGATGTTTTTAAACTGGAGCATATCCAGACATCCAAATCTTTTTATTCACTGCAATTTTCAAGGACATGCGAACTTATGTGTTATGTGAACTCTACTCGATTCCCCACATTCATGATCCTGCATTTGTTGAAGTTAAACAGCAGTTTGTTCTTCAAGGACCAGCTGTGAAGCGTATCAAGATCCTTTTGTAATAGCAGACAGTCTTCTGGACTACGAATGCTGCGCCAAATCTTTATGTCGTCCGCAAATAACTAAATGTTACATCGAACAATTTCCGGTATTTCATTGACATAAACCAGAAAGAGGATCGCAACAAGGACTGAGCCTTGGGGAACTCCGCTAGTTGCTGCAATTGGTATGGATAATGCACAATCAACACGTACCTGGTTAATGCGATTTGTTAGGTAGTCATTTAGTCAATTCAGCAACTTTCCAGCGATACCAAGCCTTTCAAGCTTTTGCAGTAGTAGGGAATGGTCAACACGATCGAATGCTTTTGAAATATCTAAGTAGCACGCGTGTATTGGTTGTCCTTTATCTACCGATTTTGTGTAATCATCTAGCGTTACCAGTAGATTAGACAAAGAGGAATAATTTCGTTTGAATCCATGCTAGTTCCTCGAAATCAACTGATTATTCTAGAAATGTTTCATTAGATCGTAAACAATGAGTCGCTTAAGTAATTTTGAAATCACTGGTAACAGAGTAACGGGTCGGTAATTGGAAACATCGGAGCGATTCCCACCTTTGTAAACGTACGACACATCAGCTATTAGAGATTCTTGCCTGAAACGCAGCATTTTACTCACAAACTTAAAGGTATCGCAATCTTTTACGATAACATGCAATTTGTGAGATCAAATCGAGTAGAATTCAAGGATGATCAAAACGCCAGATGTTTTCGGTATGAGAGTAAATGTGAAAAAATATAATATTATAAACTAAAAGAGAATATCAAATGTAAGGCTGACAAATGATCTTCGTTTGCATGTGTAAGTCCAATTTCGTTTCAAACCATGAAGGGCACGAGGAGTCCACCACATATTCTGGGTAATGGTTACCAAAGTAATATAGCACGTATGGTGAACAAATGCCACCGACAATCAGTACGAGTATGTCCGCGTGTCACGTTCCTATCGCACACTTCAAACAAGTGATTTGGTGGATGTCCATCGGTAGACACAATTCTATATGTCACAATAATATCGCGTCGTATCTTATTTGAGTAAAGTCACATAGACCCAAATGTTAGCATCATTCGAAGAACTGAACATTGTGAAGACCCATCTCTAACTTTCTTGCTCTGTATCAAAGAGAGCAAAAACTATTTGCAGATAAGAATCCTACACCGTAACCACATACACCGTCGTAAGGCAAAGGTTTACGGTTATTATCCTAGGTAACGGTAAAAGGTAAAATCTGAATATTTTTCGAAAGATACATAACAATCTGTTTAGAAAATCGATTATGGATGCCATAACGGTCTCAAATAATTTCAAATATCTTGCAGAAGTTAATTCTGTTCCTTATACATAATGATCATTATAACACTAATATTAGCCGATGTTCGCATAAATCAAATATAGAAGATTTTATTATACCACTCAACATATGTAAATCATAGAAAGCACGAATCCCTTTTGTATTGATTAATTTAGTCACAAACCATAATGAATTGAACAAATTATGTCTCATTTCATGAGCATTTGAAGCTATACCAAATATAACTTATTTTCCTTTGTATAAAATGATATTTTTAGCTACATGTTGGCATCTACGAATTAAATTTTTTCAATTCAATTTAATTCCAATTTACTTATGGTTTCTATCGTATAAGGGATCAGAGTATAAAAGTCGTATTATTAAATATTGGAAGAATATGTTACCTTAGAAGCACTCACATGTCAGGTTTTTCTAAGAGCGCGCAAATATAAGTTGATAAAGACTCATACATATGATAAAAGCGAGGTTTTTCTCACATCGCCTGTTACAGACAAACTTGTATAATCGAAGTGCTGGTAGGGCTCAATAATGATACTTTTACTACAAAACACTGAATATATATAAACAGTAAATCTGTTAACTCAAAATCCAGTAATTGAGGATTTCGTTTAACATTACTACAGTGAACATAAAGAAAATCTTGGTATTTAACTTGTAGTATGAGCAATAAACGGAACATCGCAAACGGTTTATATAATGCCATGCAAACATGCTACCCAGTTTGCTCGATAACATTGCGCAATAATTTCTGAAATACGTAAGATCCCTGCATGGAAAGTATCTGCATAATTCGAGCTTATCTAGAATTTATTTATTTCCGTAACATCATTAGGATATCAAAGGAAAACAGTTTCATATTTTCAATTGTAATCAAATGATAGCTAAACATATAATTTGTCGTTCCTTTCTAAAAAGTTAATCAATAATATTTTGTGAAACGTTTGGTGGGCTTACAATTCATAGACGTATCAGTGTTTAGTTTTGCCTTGTCACATACGTAACATATGTTTGAGTTAACGTCTTCGTAAATTTAACTCATGCATATTTATTTCCCAAATAATTAATTGAAAATTATATTCATGTTATATCTAATCACTCTCATTGCATATAATTTAAACAGAAAAGAGCGGTAAATGATAATTAATTTGCTATGCAGATATTTCAACAAAATTAATTAACTTCTGCAAGTGTGCACGATGCTCTCGTTGGAAAAATGCACACTTTCGTTGATTTTTAATTTAGATTTAGATTTTTGATATATTTAATTCTCGAGTGATGGCATAACTTTGGTTTGATATACGTGTGTGGCAAAGTTGTCCTTATATTCTCAAGAATGTGATTGATGTGATTCATGTATGACACATTTGCAACATCATAAAATTTGTATGATTAAACTAACTATCATTTGTCTATGATTGACAATAACATGTCCATTTGTTGATCTTGAAAAATGGAATTTTTAAATACACGTCGTTCTTTTGCGCCGTTGTTGCATTAGGCAGGCTGCGCCAGTCTATTCAGTTGAAGAAGAAGAAGAAAATGACATTATTCGTGTAGTCGAATTTTCAGTAATTAAATCATTTTCTTCACAAATCTGAGATAAACTTAAATGTGTAAAATCAAACAAGACTGTTCCAGGCTCAGTGTCACAGCCTTAAGAGAACTGCAATCAAGTTGCGCTTGTCTAACAATATAAGATAAATTTGGTACGACAAATCTGTTCAAAATAGCAATCTCCCATTTCATGATTATGGATTTTATATTGATATCAAATATTATCACATATCTTGCGGAAGTTAATACTGTTCCTCATAAATAATGATCATTATAACACTAATTTAACCGATGTTCATATAAATCAAAAATAGAAGTTTTAATTATCCGGCAAATACATGAAGCTCTATAGTCCTTGGAATCGAATAACATTCATTTCCTCAAAAGTTCAAGCAAAATTAGTATCGTTTTTCCAACGTTACAAAAGTTGAGAAATATTCCAAAGATTTGAACAATGCTCATTTGAGATAATTTTTATCTCAATGTTTAATATTCGTGGTAGAAAAGTGAATGTTCTTGTATATATTCGAACACACGGTGCTTCGATTCGCTTTTTATTGATAAATGTATTGAGAAACCTTAGTGAATTAGACAAATTATGTCCCATTTCATGAGCATTTGATACTATAGCAAATATCACATATTTCCTTTGAATTAATTGATAATTTTAGCTATATTTTGACATTGACTAATTAAATGTGATTCAAATTTTAGATATATGGTTATCTTAACCTATTACTGTTGTATTAGATTTACTAGCTGTAAAGCAGAACAACACTTATTTCATGATCTACGATGAAATACTAAGGAAATTTATGTTGTCGATGCTTTTAGACTAGAAAATGACCTTCCAGTTTACATATGGTTTCTATCGAATTAGCGATCACTATATTGGGATCGTGTTCTAAAATTATGGACCAATCTGTTAACTTAGAAGCTGTGAAATATGTTATGGTTTTATTGAGAGGGATTAAATATAACTTGATAAAGACAATTACTTATGGTAAATGAAAACTTTTCGTCACATCGCGTGTTACATACGAACTTGTATAACTGACGTCCATGTAGCATTCCTTAATGATACATTTACTACAAGACACAAAATACATATAAGTAATTAATCAACACCATTATATGAAGATGGCGTAAATATAAGATGATGAAAACTATTACATATGACCAATGCGAGGTATTCCTCACATCGCTTGTTACAAACGAACTTGTATAATCGTCGTTCTATCAGGGCATACATTTCCAAGGCTCATAAATGTTTAATCTTTTTAACAAATACTTAACATGTTTTTGAGTAATAGTCTAACCTAAATTTAACTTATTCACATCTATCTGCAAATACTTAGTAAAAATTATCTTCAAATTCTATCTGATTATTCTCATTGCATATCAATATGACAGCACGAAATGGTAAGTGAAAATTAATTTGCTATGCGAATGTTTCAACAAAATCATTTGAATTCCGCGTGTATACACGATGCTGTTATTGCAAATATTGAGCATATTCGATGATTTTTAATTTAGTTTTATTTCTTAAATTTGTATTCTCGAGTGATAGCATAACTTTGGTTTGAATTCCGTTTGTTTGCTCGATAAAATCTTCATTATAAAGTAAACTTGGTAATATATCTGGGAGAGGCTGTAAACCTGTACATTCACCCGATTGGCTACATTTATAGTTAATAGTGAATCAATGGCACCGCATAAATCTGCATATTGTGCAACCTTCAGAATTGCACAAAATTCAAATTAGTGGCAAACGTATTTGAATTTCTAATGCTGTACTAGGTTTTTAACATTATGAAAGCCGAATTCATGAGATAAATGATAATGATATAACATTATATTTGAAATTAATCCTAAATGATATATATAAATGTGACCGAAATCTTATTCGTATTCGCTTTCGATAATTTCCGTCAACTTACAGCCGTAAAAGGAGTTAGTAAGTAAAATATTTCCCTGATAAAAATATGCGACATGTATAAACTCATAAAATGCTATGTAATTTATAAGTATTATATTGTATCCGGTTATCCGTAAATGCCAATATATATGCAGATATTTCACCTAGCTCATTCAATCTTATGAATTAGATGTTATTCCATAAACATGGCCAACGCATTTGTAACAGGCATCCACGAAATATCGGCTTCAGATTCAAGTTGAATGATTTTGATAAAAAGGATTGCACCACCTTTACATTGATGACTTAATCGCTGCGATTCAGGCAAGAATCTCGAATAGCTGATGTATCGTACGTTTGCACTGATGCAACAGAATTTGTTTAAGAAGATTTCCACTATAAATTATTTGAACGTTGAGATTAATCTAAGCGAGTCTCGTCTCTACAGAAAGCGAATACAGATAAATGTATTTACGAAAGTTTGCACTTCGTGAGTCGAAATCGCGTAGGATTCAAGTATTCAATGAATCAGGGATTTGTTTGAAAAGGTTAATACACCAGATGTTTTTTATGAATGTAAATGTGAAAAAAATAATATTATAAAAAGTAAAGAGAATATCCAATATAATGGCACAAAAATTATCTTCATTTGCATGTGTAAATCCAATTTCGCTCTAAACAATGCAAGGCACCATGGGTCCACCACATGTTGTGGTTTGGGATTCCCAAAGAAAAATGGCACTAACGGCGAACAAATAGCGCTGACAATCATAATGTGTACTTGGGATGTAAAGTCATAAAATCTGTCTACTGTCAGTTTCCTATCACACATCAAGCAAGCGATTTATTGGATGTCCTTCAGCAGACACAATTCTATGTCAGAATAATATCTCGTCGTATCCTCATTGGGTAAATTCACATTGTCCCAGGTGTCACTATAATTCAATGAACGAAACATTGCGAAGAGTCATCTCTAACTTTGTTGCTCTGTGATAGGTTGTATCCAAGAGAGCAATATCTTTTTGCAGCCAAGAAGCCCAGACGTCTGTTGCATACACCGTCGTAGGGCGAATGTAAACGTTAATTATCCTAGGTAACGGAAACAGTGAAAGTCTACTAAATATTTTTCAAAATATACCTAACAATCATTTGGCATATATATATATATATATATATATATATATATATATATATATATATTCTGGCAGTGCACCGTACTCCTCAGGTTTCCACTAATTCATAATAATCACAAAAATTTTATAATTAATAAGAAGTGACAAATCAAACCTATTTATGAAGACAACGCTCTAGCATCCATGTTGAATTCCAGTATACTCAGACAAAGTCACGCTCTGAGAAATTTCATTGAAAATTCGCTCTCAGATATACAAGAGGATAAAGGGCGAATTCCAGGAAGTAATATTCATGTGGTCAAGTTGTCCTTTCATTCGTATGATATTGAATGATGTGATTCAAGTATGACATATTTGCAACGTTGTAATCTTTTAGGGTTAAACTTGCTATCTCGTGTCTATGATTGACAAAACATGCACATTTGTTATGAGCAATCTTGAAAAATGGAATTTTTGTAATGGAATTCTTGTAAGCCATAGTCGCATCCGTCCATTGAGAAGAAAAAGAAAACGACTTTATTCGTGAACGCAATTTCGTAGTGTTGCGAACCGTTATAGACTTTAGCTATTTTCATGTAAACATCCTAACCAATTTGCTCGAAAACATTGCGCAATTATTTTTGAAATACGTAAGATCCCTGCATGGAAAGTATCTGCATAATTCGAGCTTATCTAGAATTTATTTATTTCCGTAACATCATTAGGATATCAAAGGAAAACGATTTCATATTTTCAATTGTAATCAAATGATAGCTAAACATATAATTTGTCGTTCCTTCCTAAAAAGTTAATCAATAATATTTTATGAAACGTTTGGTGGGCATACAATTCATAGACGTATCAGTGTTTAGTTTTGCCTTGTCACATACGTAACATATGTTTGAGTTAACGTCTTCTCAAATTTAACTCATGCATATTTATTTCCAAAATAATTAATTGAAAATTATATTCATCGAATCACTCTCATTGCATATAATTTAAACAGAAAAGAGCGGTAAATGATAATTAATTTGCTATGCAGATATTTCAACAAAATTAATTAACTTCTGCAAGTGTGCACGATGCTCTCGTTGGAAAAATGCACACTTTCGTTGATTTTTAATTTAGATTTAGATTTTTGATATATTTAATTCTCGAGGTGTGGCATAACTTTGGTTTGATATACGTGTGTGGCAAAGTTGTCCTTATATTCTCAAGAATGTGATTGATGTGATTCATGTATGACACATTTGCAACATCATAAAATTTGTATGATTAAACTAACTATCATTTGTCTATGATTGACAATAACATGTCCATTTGTTGATCTTGAAAAATGGAATTTTTAAATACACGTCGTTCTTTTGCGCCGTTGTTGCATTAGGCAGGCTGCGCCAGTCTATTCAGTTGAAGAAGAAGAAGAAAATGACATTATTCGTGTAGTCGAATTTTCAGTAATTAAATCATTTTCTTCACAAATCTGAGATAAACTTAAATGTGTAAAATCAAACAAGACTGTTCCAGGCTCAGTGTCACAGCCGTAAGAGAACTGCAATCAAGTTGCGCTTGTCTAACAATATAAGATAAATTTGGTACGACAAATCAGTTCAAAATTGCAATCTCCCATTTCATGATTATGGATTTCATATTGATATCAAATATTATCACATATCTTGCGGAAGTTAATACTGTTCCTCATAAATAATGATCATTATAACACTAATTTAACCGATGTTCATATAAATCAAAAATAGAAGTTTTAATTATACGGCAAACACTTGAAGCTCTATCGTCCTTGGAATCGAATAACATTCATTTCCTCAAAAGTTCAAACAAAATTATTATCGTTTTTACAACGTGACAAAAGTTGAGAAATATTCCAAAGATTGGAAGAATGCTCATTTGCGATAATTTTTATCTCAATCTTTAATATTCGTAGTAGAAAAGTGAATGTTCTTGTATATATTCGAACACACGGTGCTTCGATTCGCTTTTTATTGATAAATGTATTGAGAAACCTTAGTGAATTAGACAAATTATGTCCCATTTCAGGAGCATTTGATACTATAGCAAATATCACATATTTCCTTTGAATTAATTGATAATTTTAGCTATATTTTGACATTGACTAATTAAATGTGATTCAAATTTTAGATATATGGTTATGTTAACCTATTACTGTTGTATTAGATTTACTAGCTGTAAAGCAGAACAACACTTATTTCATGATCTACGATGAAATACTAAGGAAATTTATGTTGTCGATGCTTTTAGACTAGAAAATGACCTTCCAGTTTACATATGGTTTCTATCGAATTAGCGATCACTATATTGGGATCGTGTTCTAAAATTATGGACCAATCTGTTAACTTAGAAGCTGTGAAATATGTTATGGTTTTATTGAGAGGGATTAAATATAACTTGATAAAGACAATTACTTATGGTAAATGAAAACTTTTCGTCACATCGCGTGTTACATACGAACTTGTATAACTGACGTCCATGTAGCATTCCTTAATGATACATTTACTACAAGACACAAAATACATATAAGTAATTAATCAACACCATTATATGAAGATGGCGTAAATATAAGATGATGAAAACTATTACATATGACCAATGCGAGGTATTCCTCACATCGCTTGTTACAAACGAACTTGTATAATCGTCGTTCTATCAGGGCATACATTTCCAAGGCTCATAAATGTTTAATCTTTTTAACAAATACTTAACATGTTTTTGAGTAATAGTCTAACCTAAATTTAACTTATTCACATCTATCTGCAAATACTTAGTAAAAATTATCTTCAAATTCTATCTGATTATTCTCATTGCATATCAATATGACAGCACGAAATGGTAAGTGAAAATTAATTTGCTATGCGAATGTTTCAACAAAATCAATTGAATTCCGCGTGTATACACGATGCTGTTATTGCAAATATTGAGCATATTCGATGATTTTTAATTTAGTTTTATTTCTTAAATTTGTATTCTCGAGTGATAGCATAACTTTGGTTTGAATTCCGTTTGTTTGCTCGATAAAATCTTCATTATAAAGTAAACTTGGTAATATATCTGGGAGAGGCTGTAAACCTGTACATTCACCCGATTGGCTACATTTATAGTTAATAGTGAATCAATGGCACCGCATAAATCTGCATATTGTGCAACCTTCAGAATTGCACAAAATTCAAATTAGTGGCAAACGTATTTGAATTTCTAATGCTGTACTAGGTTTTTAACATTATGAAAGCCGAATTCATGAGATAAATGATAATGATATAACATTATATTTGAAATTAATCCTAAATGATATATATAAATGTGACCGAAATCTTATTCGTATTCGCTTTCGATAATTTCCGTCAACTTACAGCCGTAAAAGGAGTTAGTAAGTAAAATATTTCCCTGATAAAAATATGCGACATGTATAAACTCATAAAATGCTATGTAATTTATAAGTATTATATTGTATCCGGTTATCCGTAAATGCCAATATATATGCAGATATTTCACCTAGCTCATTCAATCTTATGAATTAGATGTTATTCCATAAACATGGCCAACGCATTTGTAACAGGCATCCACGAAATATCGGCTTCAGATTCAAGTTGAATGATTTTGATAAAAAGGATTGCACCACCTTTACATTGATGACTTAATCGCTGCGATTCAGGCAAGAATCTCGAATAGCTGATGTATCGTACGTTTGCACTGATGCAACAGAATTTGTTTAAGAAGATTTCCACTATAAATTATTTGAACGTTGAGATTAATCTAAGCGAGTCTCGTCTCTACAGAAAGCGAATACAGATAAATGTATTTACGAAAGTTTGCACTTCGTGAGTCGAAATCGCGTAGGATTCAAGTATTCAATGAATCAGGGATTTGTTTGAAAAGGTTAATACACCAGATGTTTTTTATGAATGTAAATGTGAAAAAAATAATATTATAAAAAGTAAAGAGAATATCCAATATAATGGCACAAAAATTATCTTCATTTGCATGTGTAAATCCAATTTCGCTCTAAACAATGCAAGGCACCATGGGTCCACCACATGTTGTGGTTTGGGATTCCCAAAGAAAAATGGCACTAACGGCGAACAAATAGCGCTGACAATCATAATGTGTACTTGGGATGTAAAGTCATAAAATCTGTCTACTGTCAGTTTCCTATCACACATCAAGCAAGCGATTTATTGGATGTCCTTCAGCAGACACAATTCTATGTCAGAATAATATCTCGTCGTATCCTCATTGGGTAAATTCACATTGTCCCAGGTGTCACTATAATTCAATGAACGAAACATTGCGAAGAGTCATCTCTAACTTTGTTGCTCTGTGATAGGTTGTATCCAAGAGAGCAATATCTTTTTGCAGCCAAGAAGCCCAGACGTCTGTTGCATACACCGTCGTAGGGCGAATGTAAACGTTAATTATCCTAGGTAACGGAAACAGTGAAAGTCTACTAAATATTTTTCAAAATATACCTAACAATCATTTGGCATATATATATATATATATATATATATATATATATATATATATATATTCTGGCAGTGCACCGTACTCCTCAGGTTTCCACTAATTCATAATAATCACAAAAATTTTATAATTAATAAGAAGTGACAAATCAAACCTATTTATGAAGACAACGCTCTAGCATCCATGTTGAATTCCAGTATACTCAGACAAAGTCACGCTCTGAGAAATTTCATTGAAAATTCGCTCTCAGATATACAAGAGGATAAAGGGCGAATTCCAGGAAGTAATATTCATGTGGTCAAGTTGTCCTTTCATTCGTATGATATTGAATGATGTGATTCAAGTATGACATATTTGCAACGTTGTAATCTTTTAGGGTTAAACTTGCTATCTCGTGTCTATGATTGACAAAACATGCACATTTGTTATGAGCAATCTTGAAAAATGGAATTTTTGTAATGGAATTCTTGTAAGCCATAGTCGCATCCGTCCATTGAGAAGAAAAAGAAAACGACTTTATTCGTGAACGCAATTTCGTAGTGTTGCGAACCGTTATAGACTTTAGCTATTTTCATGTAAACATCCTAACCAATTTGCTCGAAAACATTGCGCAATTATTTTTGAAATACGTAAGATCCCTGCATGGAAAGTATCTGCATAATTCGAGCTTATCTAGAATTTATTTATTTCCGTAACATCATTAGGATATCAAAGGAAAACGATTTCATATTTTCAATTGTAATCAAATGATAGCTAAACATATAATTTGTCGTTCCTTCCTAAAAAGTTAATCAATAATATTTTATGAAACGTTTGGTGGGCATACAATTCATAGACGTATCAGTGTTTAGTTTTGCCTTGTCACATACGTAACATATGTTTGAGTTAACGTCTTCTCAAATTTAACTCATGCATATTTATTTCCAAAATAATTAATTGAAAATTATATTCATCGAATCACTCTCATTGCATATAATTTAAACAGAAAAGAGCGGTAAATGATAATTAATTTGCTATGCAGATATTTCAACAAAATTAATTAACTTCTGCAAGTGTGCACGATGCTCTCGTTGGAAAAATGCACACTTTCGTTGATTTTTAATTTAGATTTAGATTTTTGATATATTTAATTCTCGAGGTGTGGCATAACTTTGGTTTGATATACGTGTGTGGCAAAGTTGTCCTTATATTCTCAAGAATGTGATTGATGTGATTCATGTATGACACATTTGCAACATCATAAAATTTGTATGATTAAACTAACTATCATTTGTCTATGATTGACAATAACATGTCCATTTGTTGATCTTGAAAAATGGAATTTTTAAATACACGTCGTTCTTTTGCGCCGTTGTTGCATTAGGCAGGCTGCGCCAGTCTATTCAGTTGAAGAAGAAGAAGAAAATGACATTATTCGTGTAGTCGAATTTTCAGTAATTAAATCATTTTCTTCACAAATCTGAGATAAACTTAAATGTGTAAAATCAAACAAGACTGTTCCAGGCTCAGTGTCACAGCCGTAAGAGAACTGCAATCAAGTTGCGCTTGTCTAACAATATAAGATAAATTTGGTACGACAAATCAGTTCAAAATTGCAATCTCCCATTTCATGATTATGGATTTCATATTGATATCAAATATTATCACATATCTTGCGGAAGTTAATACTGTTCCTCATAAATAATGATCATTATAACACTAATTTAACCGATGTTCATATAAATCAAAAATAGAAGTTTTAATTATACGGCAAACACTTGAAGCTCTATCGTCCTTGGAATCGAATAACATTCATTTCCTCAAAAGTTCAAACAAAATTATTATCGTTTTTACAACGTGACAAAAGTTGAGAAATATTCCAAAGATTGGAAGAATGCTCATTTGCGATAATTTTTATCTCAATCTTTAATATTCGTAGTAGAAAAGTGAATGTTCTTGTATATATTCGAACACACGGTGCTTCGATTCGCTTTTTATTGATAAATGTATTGAGAAACCTTAGTGAATTAGACAAATTATGTCCCATTTCAGGAGCATTTGATACTATAGCAAATATCACATATTTCCTTTGAATTAATTGATAATTTTAGCTATATTTTGACATTGACTAATTAAATGTGATTCAAATTTTAGATATATGGTTATCTTAACCTATTACTGTTGTATTAGATTTACTAGCTGTAAAGCAGAACAACACTTATTTCATGATCTACGATGAAATACTAAGGAAATTTATGTTGTCGATGCTTTTAGACTAGAAAATGACCTTCCAGTTTACATATGGTTTCTATCGAATTAGCGATCACTATATTGGGATCGTGTTCTAAAATTATGGACCAATCTGTTAACTTAGAAGCTGTGAAATATGTTATGGTTTTATTGAGAGGGATTAAATATAACTTGATAAAGACAATTATATTTGGTAAATGTGAAGTTTTCGTCACATCGCGTGAACATACGAACTTGTATAATTGACGTCCATGTAGCATTCCTTAATGATACATTTACTACAAGACACAAAATACATATAAGTAATTAATAAACACCGTTATATGAAGATGGCGTAAACATAAGATGATAAAAACTATTACATATGACCAATGCGTAGTATTCCTCACATCGCCCGTTACAAACGAACTTGTATAATCGTCGTTCTATCAGGGCATACATTTCCAAGGCTTATAAATGTTTAGTCTTTTTAACAAATACTTAACATGTTTTTGAGTAATAGTCTAACCTAAATTTAACTTATTCACATCTATCTTCAAATACTTAGTAAAAATTATCTTCAAATTCTATCTGATTATTCTCATTGCATATCAATATGACAGCACGCAAGGGTATGTGAAAGTTAATTTGCTATGCGAATGTTTCAACAAAATCAATTGACTTCCGCGTGTATACACGATGCTGTTATTGCAAATAATAAACACATTCGATGATTTTTAATGTAGTTTTATTTTTTAAATTTGTATTCTCGAGTGATTGCATATCTTTGGTTTGAATTCCGTTTGTTTGCTCGATAAAATCTTCATTCTAAAGTAAACTTGGTAATATATCTAGGAGAGGCTGTAAACCTGTACATTCACCCGATTGGCTACATTTATAGTTAATAGTGAATCATGGCACAGCATAAATCTGCATATTGTGCAACCTTTAGAGTTGCACAAGATTCAAATTAGTGGCAAACGTATTTTAATTTCTATTGCTATAATATTTTGCTAACATTATGAAAGCCGTATACAAAAGTTAAAATGATAATCTTATGACATGATATTGAATTTTAATCCTAAATGATATATACAAACCCTAAAATTCTCTATGGGATTTTCAGTGCTCGTTCCAGTGTGAAACCAGTGGTGTTTCCTGTTATTTCTGAGAATGGATTAACAGTCACAGCAAAGGAAACGGCTGATACTCGCTCTCAATTTTACGCAAATGTGTTTAGCCCGATAACGGTTAGGGCGAATGAGAAATTACTGACATCGATTGTTTCTCAACAACTGAATGATATTGAGATTAATTCAGCGATTATACGAAGACACATGTGTCGACTGAACCTTAGGTAATCTCCTAGAGCCGATGGAATAACACCAGCACTACTAAAATCCTGTGACCAGCAGCTGTGTTAACCACTATGCCAATTGTTCCAACATTCCCTTACCGAAGTAGTGGTGCCAACAGAGTGGAAGACAGGGGTAATTTCACCCATTTATAAGGGTGTTAGCCGTTCAGATCGCGCGAACTACCGTCCTGTCACACTACTCCCCGGGATATCCAAAGTTATGGAGCGCATAAAGACGGAAAATATAGTTCAGCACTTGGAATCACAAAATATACTATCTGTTGCCCAGCATGGGTTTCGTAAAGCTCGCTCATGCTTGACAAACTTGCTGACGGTATTAAACGATTGGACCCAAACGGTCGACGCAGGAGGCAGTGTGCATGCGTGCTATCTGGATATGTCGAAAGCTTTCGACAGAGTTGATCACTTCCTGTTGCTACAAAAGCTGAAACAGATTGGTATTGACGGGCAGCTACTCGTATGGTTCGAAAGCTACCTCAATGGGCGCAAGGCAACCGTTCGAGTTAACGGGGTAAAATCACGAGCCATAAATACCTCCAGTGGCGTATTGCAAGGTTCCGCTCTCGGACCAGTGCTTTTCTTAGCTTACATCAATGATCTACCTGAGAGGCTTCCATGCAAGGTAGTTTTTTGCGGATGATGTTAAACTTTGGATGCGAATAAAATCAACTGCAGACTGCGTAAAACCTCAAAGTGATTTAGATGCACTACACGAATGCTCAGTTAGAAATAAACTGTCGTTCAATTTTCAAAAATGCAAGTTACTGCAAGTCGGTGAGCCCTTTCAGTACGAATATCACTTTGGGAGACGATTTTGAGCTTGGCCGAATCGGAGAAGGATCTTGGAGTCTGGATATGTGGCAGCCTAAAGAACAGCGTGCATTGTGAGGTCGTTTACAAGCGTGCTTCAAAGCTTCTAGGTATGCTTCGACGGATCTTCAGAACCTTTACGCCTGTAACGTTGCCAAGCATTATGAAGACCTACTTAATTCCCACAATGCATCACAAGCATGGACTCCGTGAATGAAATATATATATATATATATTATATTGCTTGACAGGATATATTATCGTGCAATTAAACTAGTGTGTGGTTTTCGAAACATTACATACGATGAAAGGTTGAAAAAGCTAAAGCTCCCCACTCCGCGTCAACGTAGACTTCGAAGTGACGTTATCATTACTTACAAAATATTGTATACTCTAGATCATCCACTCAAACAGATGTTCAGATACCGTGAATCAGGAATTACACGTAGCCACTCAGCGGCAATACAAATTCCTTATTCCCGTGTTAATTGTCGCCGATATTTCTATTCGGTACGTGTCTGTTTCCTGTGGAATGCCCTTTCCGAAGCAATTATCACCTTTCCGTGTATGAAAACATTTACTTCAACCTTGGACACTTATTTTTTACATAACGATTTGACGATGCCTGTGTATTGACTCAGGTAAATATATTACTTGACTCCAGTGACATCGTATAATTTTTTTTCTAACTCTTATTAAAAGCATATTTACTATGATATGGTAATTGTGAAGCTATGTGCTTTTTATGACCATAAATTCTTGAATCTTGAATCTTGAAGTGTGAGAAAAATATTATTCTCATTTGGTTCCGATCATTTTCATCAATTTACAGCCAGAAAAGCAGTTAGTAAGTGAAATATTTTCTTGATAAATATATAGTTACATGTATAAACTCATAAAATGCTATGTAATTTATAAGTATTCTATTATATCCGTTTATATGTTAATGATGATATATATGCATATATTTTAGCCAACTCATTCAAATTTATGAATTGGATGATATTCCTTCCATATGGCCAAAGTATTTGTAACAGGCATCTACGAAATATCGGCTTCAGATTCGCTTTTATTGATTTTGATGAAAACGATTGCAATACCTTAAAATGTTAGTAAATTGCTGCGATTCAGTCAAGAATTTCGAATGCCTGACGTACCGTACGTTTGCACTGATGCAACGGAATGTGTTTAAGAAGATTTCCACTAAAAATTATTTTGAACGTAGAGATTGCCTCAGACGCCTATCGTCTTTACAGTAAGCGAATGTATCTACGATAATTTAGAATATGTGAGATCCAATCTAGTAGGATTCAAGAATTCAAGGAATCAAGGATATGTTTGAAAAGGTTAATATTTCAAAATGCCAGATGTTTTTGTTATGAATGTAAATGTGAAAAATATAATATTTTAAACTAAAATAGAATATCAAATGTAAGGCTCAGAGATCGTCTCTGTTTGCATGTATTTGTCCAATTTCGCTTCAAACAATGCCAGGCACGGGGAGTCCACCACATGTTCTTCGTAAGGATTTCCGAAGAAATATAGCACGTACGGCGAATAAATGGCGCCGACTATCAGTACAGGTATGTCCGCGTGTCACGTTCCGATCGCACACATCAAACAAGTGATTCAATGGATGTCCATCGGTAGACACAATTCTATATGTCACAATAATATCGCATCGTATCTTATTTAAGCAAAGTCACATACCCAAATGTCATATCATTCGGAGAATGGAACATTGCGAACACCCATCACTAACTTTCTTGCTCTGTGATAGGTTGTATCCAAGAAAGTAGTATCTTTTTACAGCCAAGGAGACCGACCTCAACCGTATATACCGTCGTAGGGGAAAGGTAGATGGTCATTATCATAGGTAACGGTGCAGGGTAAAATCTTCAGGATGATTTTCAAAGATACATAACAATCTGTTAAAATGTTGATATATAATCTTGCTGTGCAGCGTGCTCTTTAGTTTTAAACAAATTTATTGTAGTCACCAAACGTTCATATATATTCCAATGTGATTGATCAAACATATTTGAGAAGTCAACGCTCATAGTAATTTAGCATCCATGATGAATTCCGGTAAACTCAGACAAACGAATGCGCTAACAAATTTCATTGAAAATTCGTTATTAGTTATCCAAGAGGATAAATGGCAAATTACACGAAATACTATTCTTGCGGCCAAGTTGTACTTGTATTCGTATGATATTGAATATAGTCATTCAAGTATGACACGTTTGCAACGTTATAAACATTTGATGATTAAATTTGCAATCTTTTGTCTATGATTGACAAAAACATGAACATTTATTATGAACAATCTAAAAAATGTAATTTTTGAATACACGTCGTTCTTCTGCGCCATTGTTAAATTAGGCTGACACCATCAATTTTTTCAGAAGATAAAGAAAATGAGATTATAAGTTAATCATTTTCTCCACAAATCTGAGATAAAGTGAAAAATGTAAAATCTAAGCTAATCATAGCTCAACATATAATTTCTCGTTCGTTTCCAAAGGCACAATCAACCATTTCAGATGAAACAGTTGATGGACATACAATTCATAGGCTTATCAGTGTTTAGTCTTGCCTTGACACTTACGTAACATATGCTTGAGTTAACGTCTTCCGTAAATTTAACTTACGCAAATTTATCTTCTAAATAATGAATTGAAAATTATATTCATGTTATATCTAATCACTCTCATTGCATATAATTTAAACAGGAAAGGACGGTAAGTGATAATTAATTTGCTATGCAGATATTTCAACAAAATTATTGAACTTTTGCTAGTGTGCACGATGCTCGCATTGCAAAATGCACACATTCGTTGATTTTTAATTTAGATTTAAATTTTTGATATATTTAATTCTCGAGTGATGGCATAACTTTGGTTTGATATATGTGTGTGGCAAGTTGTCCTTATATTCCTATGAATGTGATTGATGTGATTCATGTTTGACACATGTGCAACATTATAAACTTTTAATGATTAAACTTGCTATCATTTGTCTATGATGACAATAACATGCCCATTTTTTGATCTTGAAAAATGGAATTTTTGAATACACGTCGTTCTTCTGAGACATTGTTGCAATCGACTGGCATCGCCAGTCTATTCAGTTGAAGAAGAAGAAAACAGCATTATTCGTGTACTCGAAATTGCAGTAATTAAAACATTTTCTCCACAAATCTGAGATGAACTTTAATGTTTAAAATCAAACAAGACTGATCCAGGCAGTGTGAAGAAAGAGAAGAACTCATGATAATTTGCCATTGTCCACTAATGTTGCATAAGGTTGGTAAGACCAATCTGTTCAAAATAGCTTTCTCCCCTTTCATGATTATGGATTTCATATTGATATCAAATATCATCACATATCTTGCGGACGTTAATATTGTTCCTTATAAATAATGATCATTATGACACTAATTTTAGCCGATGTTCATATAAATCAAAAATAGAAGTTTTTGTTATACGGCCAAAAACATGAAAATCCTAGTAAGCTCTATAGTTCTTGGAATCGAATAACATTCATTTCCTCAAAAGTTCAAACAAAATTGGTAGCATTTTTCCAACCTTACAAAAGTTGAAATATATTCCAAAGATTGGAACAATGCTCATTTGTGATAATTGTTTTTTCAATGTTTAATTTTTTGTCGAAAAGTGAATGTGTTTGTATTTATTCGAACGAACGCTGCTTCGACTTACATTGTATTGATTAATGTATTCAGAAAGCATAGTGCAATAGTCAAATTATGTCACATTTCATGAGCATTTTATGTTATCCCAAATATCACATATTTCCTTTGAATAAATTGATATTTTGAAAAAAATTTGGCTGCGACGAATTAAATGTTATTCAAATTTTAGATATTTTGTTATATTAACATATATCTGTTTCATTAGATTCAATAGCTGTGAAGCTGCACAACATTTATTTTAGGGTATACAATGAAATACTAAAGAATTCTATGTTAACGATGCTTCAAGTGTTAAATAGACTAGAAAATGACCTTCCAGTTTACATATGGTTTCTATCGTATTAGCGATCACTGTATTGAGATCGTGTTCTTTAATTTCGGACGAATCTGTTAACTTAGTAGGTCTGAAATATGTTCTGGTTTATTAAGAGCGATTAAATATAACTTGATAAAGACCATTACATATGATAAATGCAAGGTTTTCCTCACATGGCTTGTTACATACGAACTTGAATAAATGACGTGCTGGTAGCACTCCCCAATGATACATATACTACAAGACAATAAATACATATAAATAATTATTCAATTATGTCAAAATCCAGTAATTGAGGATTTTGTTTCAAAATACTACAACGAGCATTAAAATAATCTAGTTATTTGACTTGTAGTATGAGCAATATACGTAATGCAGGAAACGGGCTGAATGTTTATCTATTGTCATGGAAACATGCTATACTGTTTGTTCGAAAACATTACGGAAGTATTTCTGGAACACGAAAGATCCCTGGATTGAAAGTAACTCCATAAATCGAGCTTATCTAGAATATATTTATGTCCGTTACATCACAAGGTATTCAACGAAAACGATTTGACATGTAATTTACCGTTTCGTTGGAATAATATAATCAATAATATTCTATAAAACGTTTGTGGGCATGAATGTTCTAGGATTAGAACTGTTTTGTCTTGCCTTGACGCATACGTAACATATGTCTTAGTAAAAGTCTTCCGTAAATTTAACTTATGCAATTTATCTTCCAAATTAATAAATGAATATTATCTTCATTTTTATTGCTTATGATTATAACAGTAACAAAAGGTGAGTGAAAATTAATTTGCTATGCGGATATTTCAACAAAATCATTTAATGTCTGCGAGTGTACACGATGCTATAATTGAAAAAATGCGCACATTGCGTGATTTTTATTTTAGATTTGGTTTTTAAAATAGTTTTTTCGCGTGTTAGCATGATTTTGTTTGATGTAGGTTTGTTTGCTTAATATTACAAACATTTTAAAGCAGATTTAACAATATATTTAGGAGGGGCTGTAAACATGAAGATTCACCCGCCTGGCTATATATATATGGTCAATAGTGAACCAATGGCACAACAGAAATATACATAATGTGCAACCTTCGGAATTGCACAAAATTCAAATGAGTTGCAATTGTATTCCTATTGCTATTGCTATAATATTTTGCTAACGTTAAGGTAGACGAATTCCAATTTTAAAATGATAAATATGTGGCACAATATTGAAAATTAAACGTATATGATATATAAATATAACGGTAATACAAAATATATTCAGTTCCGAAAATTTTTTTCAATATACAGCCAAAAAAGGATTCGGTAAGTAAAATATTTTCTTGTTGAATATATAGTGACTATTATAAAATCATAAAATGCTCCAAAATTATAAGTAGTATATTATATCCGATTATCCGTCAATAACGATACATGTGCAAATATTTTGGTTAGCACTTCAAGGTTTTGAATTAGATGATATTCCCTACATATGACACAAATATTTGTATTTAAAATGAGATAAGTGATGCAATTCATGCAAGAATCTCGAATTCCTGATGAGTCATACGTTTGCACTGATGAAACGGCATTTGTTTGGGAACATTTCCACTATAAATTATATTGAGCGCAAAGATTACCGCAAAACGCGTCTCGTCTTTAAATTAAGCGAATTCCGATAGATTTATTTACAATAATTTTTAATTTGTGGGATCAAATCGATTAGGATTCATGGATTCAAAGTATTCAATGATTAAATTTTGAAAAGGTAAATACTTCACAACACCAGAGTTTTATGGTCTAAATGAAGATGTGAGAAATATAATAGTATAAAAAATGAGAATATCACATGTAGCGCTTATACATGATCTTTGTTTGCATGTGCAAGTCCAATTTCGCTCACGAATTAGTCCAATTAGTGAAAACCTGAAGTGCACGGTGAACTGCTAGAGTATATATATATATATATAATATATATATTATATATATATATATATATATATATATATATATTCTAGCAGTTCACCGTGCACTTCAGGTTTCCACTAATTGTTAGTAGTCACAAAACGTTCATATATAATTCTGCGGGACAAATCAACATATTTGAGAAAACCACGGACGTAGAAAATTAGAATCCATTTTGAATAACAACAAATAAGAAAAAGTAATGCTTTAACAAATTTTATTGAAAATTCTCTCTCAGATATCTAAGATAATGAACAGTGAATTCCGCGAAATACTATCCTTGTGGGAAAGTTGTCCTTGTATTCGTGATATATTGAATAATGTGATTCAAGTATGACACATTTGCAAGGTTATAATCTTTTGATGATTAAACTCTCTATCATTTGTCTGTGATTGACAAACAAATGCACATTCAATATAAGGAATCTTGAAAATTTTTGAATACACGTCGGAATTGTAAGCCATCGTTGGATTTAGCTGGCAGCGCTACTCTAATCAGGAGAAGAATGAAAACACTTTTGTCGTGTAGTCGAATTTTCAGCAATTGAATCATTTTCTCCACAAATATGAGATTACCTGGGATGTTTAAAATCAAACAAGACGGACAGTGTCACAGCAGTGCAAGACCTGCATCCAATTTGCCTTTTTCTATTAATGTTGGATAACATTACTACGACCAGTCAGCTCAAAAATTTCAATCTTTCCTTTCATTATTATAAACTCCATACCAGTCTCAAATATTTTAACATATCTCGCAGTCATTAATTCTGTTCCCTATAAATATTGAACATGATAACACTCATGTTCGACAATGTTACTTTAAATCAACTATAGAAGATTTTATTATGCCGCCAAACATATGAAAATCATAGAAACCTCTATACTCCTTGGAATCAATTATCATTCATTTCCTCAAATTTAAAACAAAATTGGTCTCATTTTTCAAACGTCTCAGTTACAAAAGTTTGGTAATATTCCAAGGATTTGAACAATTCTCATGTGCGATACTTGGATCACAATGTTTAACATTTTGTGGTCGAAAAGTGAAAGTTCTTCTACGTTTTCGGAACAACGCTGCGTCGATTCTCTTTTGTATTAATTATTCTATCCAAAAACCATGGTGAATTTGACAATTTGTGTCTCATTTCCTGAGAATTTCATGCTATACCAAATATCACAGATTTTCCTTGGTATACATTGATATTTTGTGCTACATATTTGCCTTAGACTAATTAAATTTTATTCATATTTTAGATATTTTGTTATATTAACATCTTTCCGTTTTATTAGATAAAGAAGCTCTTAGGTAGCACCGAAATTAGTTTAGGGTGTACAATGAAACAAATTATCAAATTCCTGTTGGTAATGCATTTTGTGTTAAATAATTTAGAAATATAAACTTTAAGTTTACAGGTGGCTTCTATGGTAGCAGCTATCATTGTATGATGATCCCATTCTTCAATTTTCGACGAATCTGTTATCTTAGAAGCTCCGGCATATGCTCTGCTTTAATTGAGAGGGCGTGAATATAAGTTGTTAAAGATTCTTATATGAAAATCATGTTATTTGGCTTCTATTATGAGCAGTATTCGGAATGTAGCGAACAAACTGAGAATTTACTTATTGTCATGCATGTTTGCAAACTTTGCACAAGAATTTTTAGAGGACGTGAGATCCCTGCAAGGAAAGTATCCCCATTAATCGAGATTATGTTGATTTTATTTATTTATGTTGCCGATGCAGGAAATGTTTACTCGTGCCTTGACATATACGTAACATATTTTGAGTAAAAGTCTTCACTTAATTAAAATTATGCTAATTTATCTTCTAAATAATGAATTGAAAATTATCTCCATGTTCTATCTAATCATCCTCATTGCATATAATTATAACAGGAAAGGGCCGTAAGTGAAACTTAATTTGCTATGCAGATATTTCAACAAAATCAATTAACTTCTGCGAGTGTACATAATGCCATTGTTGCGAAAAAGCACACATTCGTTGAATTTAAAATTAGTTTACTTTTTTATAAAGGTTTTCACGAGTGATAGCATAACTTTTGTTTGATTTAGGTTTGTTTGTTCCGTATTAAATTAATTTTGAAGTTGATGTGGCAATATATTTACGAGAGGCTTTGCACGTGAAGATTCACACGACTAGCTACATTTATGGTGAATAGTGAATCAATGGCACCGCATAAATCTACCAATCGTGCAACCTTCTAAATTGCACAAAATTCAAATTAGTGGCAATCATATTCGAATTCCATATTGCAATACTATGTTGCTAACATTGAGATAGACGATTTGATAGTTAAAATGTTAATCATATGACTTACATGTTGAAAGATATCTAACAATCTGTTAACCTTTATATATATATATGTATATATATATATATATATATATATATAGTGTACGAATTCCGATAAATTTATTTATAATAATTTGCAATCTGTGAGATAAAATCGAGTAGGATTTCAAGATTCGAGGATTCAAGTATTTATGTTTGAAAAATGTAATGCTTCACAACACCACACGTTTACGGTATGAATGCAAATGTGAAAAATGTAATAGTATAAAAATTAACGAGAATCTCAAATGTAAGGCTCACAAATTATCATTGTTTGCATATGTAATTCCTATTTCGCTTAAACTTAGTATTGGCATGGGGAGTCCACCACATGTTTGGGTAAGGATTTTCAAAGAATTAAATCCTGTGCGGCGAAACAATTGCGCCGTCAATCAATACAGGAAATTGGGACGTAGAGTAATAAGTTATGTCCGCGTGTCTTGTTAATATCATTCCATTCAGGAGAAGATGGATATAATGACTTTATTCGTGTTGTCCAATTTTCAGCAATTAAAACATTTTCTCCACAAATCTGAGATTAAGTGTAATGCTTGAAATCGAACAAGTCTGATCCAGGCAGTGTCACAGCAATGGAAGAAGTGCAGAAAATTTGCGCTTGTCTACTAATGTTGGAGAAGGTTGGGACGACCAGTGAGCTCAAAATTGCAATCTTCCACTTCATGACTATGGATTTTATATCGGTCTCAAATATTGTTACATATCTCGCAGACATTAAAAATGTTACATATAAACAATGAGCATCATAACACTCATTTTAGCCAATGTTCATACTGTAGAAAAGTCAACATCAGAGCGACAAATGTGAATCCACTGCACGTCAACAAACATGTGAACCATTCATGGAAATTAGAATGCATATATAGATACACTGACAGCTACTGGGTTCTGATTGAACAATGAGCATTCATGCTGACAGCCACTTCACATCCTTCCGTTTTTCAAATGATCGGCTCATCGGCATCTTGTACACGTCAATTGAATTTATATCGTTCAAATGTATCGTTTACGCGACCGAAGCAAATTTCTTTGAGCTTTACGAAGATTGTTTCCCATCAAAGGTGAAACACTGTATGAACTTCATCGCGTGATCACAAAGCACATTCCTCAGCGTTGTAATTTGATACGCTTTATCGGTATTGGTCAGTTTCGCCAACGTCCGTAAGGCGCTAAACTGTTGCTTCCACAGTTTCCAACTCTCTACCAAATCTTCATCTCTTTCCACTCCGAGTGGTGCGGTAGTCGAACATAAAAGCCGCTAAAACGGGCGTTGTCAGTTCTATCCGACATTTTCTCGTCGATCATCCTCCTCACCATGTAGCAAAGTCAAGATCAGAGAGACACATGTGTATTCACTATACGTCAACAAACATATGAACCATTAATAAAAATTAGAATACAGAGATTGATACACTAACAGCTACTGCATTCAGATTGGACATTGAGTATTCATGTTGACAGCCAATCCACGAATAAAGATCAAACATAGAAGATTTTATTATACCGCCAAACATATGAAAATCATAGAAACCTCTATACTCATTTGAATCGATTAGCATTCATTTCCCCAAAAGTTTAATCAAAATTGGTCTAATTTTTCAAACGTCTTAGTTACACAGTTAGGTAATATTCCAAGGATTTGAAAACTTCCATTTTTGCGATACTTGTATCACAATGTTTAACATTTGTGGTCGAAAAGTAAAAGTTCTTGTATGTTTGCGTAAATGTCTTCCGAGAATTTGACTTATGCTAATTTATCTTCCGATTAATTAGTTGATAATTATCTTCAAGTTATATATAATCATTCTCATTGCAATAATTATAACAGGAAAGGGAGGTGAGTGAAAATTTATTCGCTATGTGGATATTTCAACAAAATCATACTTCTGCGAGTGTGCACGATGTTGCTATTGCAAAAAATGCACACATTCGTTGAATTGAAATCAAGTTTATTTTTTTGTATATAAGTTCTCACGAGTGATAGCATATCTTTTGTTGGGTTTGTTTGCTTCTTATTATCTTCTTACTAAATAGGATTTGGCACCGCATAAATCTACATATTGTGCAACCTACTGCATTGCACAACATTCAAATTAGGGGCAATCGAATTTGAATTCCTATTGCTTATATTTTGCTAAAATTAAGATAAACGAATTCAAATTATGAAATGTTAATCATATGACACAATATTGAAAATTAAGCCTAAATTACATATACATATAACGGTAATACAAAACATATACGGTTTCGATCATTTTCATCAATTTACAGCCAGTAGATTACTCAGTAATTAAAATATTTTCCTTGATAAAGATATAGTTGCATTTATGAAATCATACAATGCGATGCAATTTATAAATATTATATTATATCTGATTTTCCGTCAATGACTATATATATGCAAATATTACAGCCAGCTTTTCAAGGTTATGAGTCAGATGATATTCCCTACGTATGACCAAAATATTTGTAACAGTGTTCATTGGAAATTCGGCATCACTTTCATGTTGATTGATTTTTATGAAAAAGATTGCATCATCTTTAAATTGATGAGATAATTCAATGCGATTCAGGCAAAAATTTCGAATTGCTGATGTGTCCAACGTTTGCACTGATTTATTTAGGAACATTTCCAATATGAATTATTTCGAGCGTAAAGGACACTCGAAACTCGTCTCGTCTTTACACTAATCAAATTCTGAAAATTTAATTCACAATAATTTGCAAACGGTGAGATTTCAATAATTCAAGTATTTATGTTTGAAAAGCCTAATGCTTTACAACACCAGTTGTTTACGGTATGAATGAAAGGGCGAAAATGTAATAGTATAAAAAGGAAAGAGAATATCAAATGAGAGGTTCACAAAAGATCATTGTTTGCATATTTAAGTCCAATTTCACTTAAAACTAGCAAGGCAAGTGGAGTCATCCACCTGTTTGTGTAGGGATTTCCAAAGAAATATAGCCTGTGCGGCGAAACAATAGCGCCAAAAATCATTCTCTCTTCTTTTTGTCTTTCGGTAGACACAATTCAATATGTCAAAAGATATCGTCGTATGTTTTTTTAGGTGAAGTCACATACACCAAGATGTCACAATCTTCCGATGAATGGAACATTGCGAAGACCCATCACTAACTTTGTTGCTCTGTGATAGGTTGTAACAAAGCGAGCAACATCTTTCCGCAGCAGAGGAGCCCAGACCTCTACTGTATACATCGTTTTTAGGCGAAGGTATTGGTTCAATATACTTGGTAACGGTAACAGCGAAAATTCTCTAAATAGTTTTTAAAAGATACTTGACAATTTGCTGGCCTGTCGATTTATATATTCTGCCAGTTCAACGTGCAATTCAGGTTTCCACGAATTCATAGTAGTCACAAAACTTTCATATATAATCCAACGGGACAAATCAAACATATTTGAGAAGACCACGGTCGTAGATATTCTGAATCCATGTTGAATCCCAGGAACTAAGACGAAGTAATGCTCTAACAAATTTTATTGAAAATTCTCTCTCAGATATCTAAAATGATAAACAGTGAATACCGCGAAATACTATTCTTTTGGAAAAGTTGTCCTTGTATTCGTGATATATTGAATAATGTGATTCAAGTATGGCACATTTGCAAGGTCATAAACTTTTTATGATCAAACTTTTTGATCATTTTTCTATGATTGGCAAATATGCTCATTTATAATGAGCAATCTTGAAAAATGAAATTTTTGAATGCACGTCGTACTTGTAAGCCATTGTTCGATTAGGCTGGCAGGGCCAGTCTATTCCGGAGAAGACGAATAAGATGACTTTATTCGTGTAGTCGAATTTTCAGCAATTATATCATTTTCTCGACAAATCTAAATTAACTGAAATGTTTAAAATCAAACAAGACTGATCCAGGAAGTGTTACAGCAGTGTAAGAACTGCAGACAATTGCCTTTCTACTAATGTTGGATAAATTTGCTATTACCAATTAGCTCAAAAATTTTAAACATTCCTTTCATGATTATGGATTCCATATCGGTCTGAAATATTTTAAGATATCTTGCAGACATTAATTCTGTTCCCTATAAATAATGAAAATGACAACACTCATGTTAGACAATGTTCCTTTAAATCAACTATAGAAGATTTTATTATACCGCCAAACATATGAAAATCATAGAAACCTCTATACTCCATGGAATCTCCGCAAATGTTCAAACAAAATTGGTCTCAGTTTTCAGTAGTCTCAGTTAAAAAAGCTAGGTAATATTTTAAAAATCTGAACAATTCTCATTCGAGATACTTGTATCACAATGTTTAACATTGTGTGAAATAATCTAGAAAAAAACGTTTCGGTTTTAATGGTTTCTATCGTAGCAGCTGTCACTGTATAAAGAACGTGTTCACCAATTTTGGACGAATGTGTTGCCTCAAAATCTGTGGCATATGATCTGGTTTTATTAAGACAGCGTAAATATAACTTAATATAGATTTTATGCTATACCAAATAGCACAGATTTTCCTTAGTATTAATTGATATTTTTAGCTACATATTTGCCCTTAACAAAATAAATTTTATTCGAATTCTAGATATTTTTTTATATTAGCATCTTTCCGTTTTATTAGATAAAGAAGCTGTTAGGTAGCACCGCACTTAGTAGGGTCTACAATGAAACAAATTATCAAATTCATGTTGGTAATGCATTTTGTGTTAAATAATGTAGAACTGTAAACTTTAAGTTTACAGGTGGCTTCTATGGTAGCAGCTATCATTGTATGATGATCCCATTCTTCAATTTTCGACGAAACTGTTACAATAGAAGCTCTGGCATATGCTCTGCTTTAATTGAGATGGCGTAAACATAAGTTGATAATGATTCTTATATACGATAAATACGCTTTTACTTCAAGATACTGAATATATATACAATATTATTCTGTTATCTCAAAAGACAATTAATTGAGGATTTCGTTTCAAAATACTACAGTGAACGTAAAGAAAATCATGTTAATTGGCTTTTAGTATAAGCAATATACGGAATGTAGCGAACCGACTGAGAATTTACCTATTGGCATGCAAACGTGCTAACTAGTTTGTTCCAAAACGTTGCGCAAGAAGTTTTAAAGAACGTAAGATCCCTGCAAGGAAAGTATCCCCATAAATCGAGCATATGTTGATTTTCTTTATTTATGTTACCTCAACAGATAGCAAAGGAAACGATTTGACCATTAAGATGTTCGTACATTGTAGATAAACATATAATTTGTCGCTTGTTTGCAAATAATAATCAATAATATTGTATGAAACACTTGCTGCGCATACATTTCCTATGCTTGGGAATGTTTAGTCGTGCCTTGACATATACGTAACATATTTTGAGTCAAAGTCTTCACTTAATTAAAATTATGCTAATTTATCTTCTAAATAATGAATTGATTATTATCTTCAAGTTATATCTAATCATTCTCATTGCATGTAATTATAGCAGGAAAGGGCGGTAAGTAAAAATTAATTTCCTATGCGGATATGTCAACAAAATCAATTACCTTCTGCGAGTGTACATAATGCCATTGTTGCACATATTCGTTGAATTTAAAATTAGTTTAAGTTTTTTATAAAGGTTTTCACGAGTGATAGCTTACCTTTTGTTTGATTTAGGTTTGTTTGTTCCGTATTATCTTAATTTTAAAGTAGATGTGGCAATATATTTAGGATGGGCTTTGCACGTGAAGATTCACCCGATTAGCTACATTTATGGTGGATAGTGAATCAATGGCACCGCATAAATCTACCTATTGTGCAACTTTATATATATATATATATATATATATATATATATATATATATATATATATATATATATAATTCATATAAATCGTTCTACCAATGCATCTAATATATTACTCTTATAGGAAAGTCTAGTAAGTGCAAATTAAAGAATATGTATCATCAATCCACATTATTCATTCAATGTAATTGGAAGTGCAACATATTAGGCCGAGAAACACAATTAATTTGTTGAATACCACCTGTGTTGTTGCTTGCACAAACGGATTTTAATGATTTTGAAATACTTATGAGATAGAACATATTATATTGATCTCTTCAAATTGAATTGTTAGGTGGATTATGCTTTTTTAATAGGTTTTACAAGTTTGATCGAGCGTTGATCGTGTGTGATCTCATTAGTTTAATATAATCAACAATTTCGAGTGAAATAACGAAACGTTTGACGGTAATTGAACGAGAACAATATGGCAAACTTCATCACACAAAATAGATTTTAATTAATATACTCGTCACATTCCGATCCACATAGTGTATAGTATAATTAAAATTTTTCTTGAAAACACTTGACCAAAACCTATACAAACTTGTGGGGCAAAGATACATCTGCAGCTAAATGAATAATTTTCGACTAACAATATAACAATATTTAATAAAACAATCTCCTTTGCCGCTGAATTCACATATCGCATGATAAATTCTCCCAGATTTAATCGATAATAGCAGTAAAACATTTTAAAAGATTATTTGTATTCAGATATATGGTGTTATATATTCAGAAGATTCTATTAAATATGCTTGCTAAAATCAATTCAGTTTAAGTTCGCTCGAAAACAATGAGTTACACCATCCAGTGGTTTATACACAGTTTTGTACCAAACGTGTTATTTATATACCAGTGTGATTTAAACATGTATGATTATTTTAAATTAATAGAGGTACTAAATAGGATAGATAACTTTCCACTGAAATTAAATTTGTAACATTGGTTATAGAAAAAGTTATAACAGAGTCGTCAGTACAAATCTGAAACTGAAATCCCATGCTGAGTAAATTAAACCTACGAAGTTAAAAATTTCAAATACGTTTATATTCGTATTTTACTGCAAAATATATATTTTCATTGACTTTGATGTTTTTTGTATTCGTACTTCTCTCCTAGTTAATTTATTTCTATTTTATTTTTACAACCTGCATTTAGAAGTTTAGACTGTTAGTAAAACATCCGTTTATCTTTAATAAGTGAAACATCACTCGCATAATTTTGAAATTGTTTCGTAGCTTCTCTTAATCTCAAAATTAGTTGACTTTTTAGATTTATTTAATGAATAAATAAAAGTATTATGACTGAATTATTCATCAAACGTTTACGAATTTATTAAAATTTGAAAATTTGTCGGAATTTTCTGTTTCTGTTTATAAATCGCCTATATTTCTTCCACTTTATTTATAGGAAAACAACGTGGGTTGCAAATATGATTTGTTTATGATCAGTGTTCATCTTCAATTATTACATTCGATTAATATGATGTTTTCTGTTCTTGAGCACCTATTTACCTGAATTCTAATTGAAATTCTCTGTTTAATACTCGCTCGTGGTTTTTATTAACTTACACAATCTATCGTAATGATTGTATTTTTACCTGATTACAAACTCAACACCGTTTATATATATATATATATATATATATATATATATATATAGTATTTAATGATTCCAATATAATGTTTCACAAATGCACTGCATATATTACACTTATAGAAAACAATGGTAAGTGCAAATTAAAGGTTAGGTATCATTCATTGCGAAATGAAATATTTACAATATTTTCATAATATTCATTTAATTTGATAGGAAGTATAATATATTTGTTCGAGAAACACAATTGATTTGCTGATTGCCTCCAGGGTTATTGCATGCACATACTAATTTTAATGGTCTAATAATTCATGATTTATTTTCTATGCCCACAAATGATATTTGCGCAGACTTTAGGAGATCTCTAGTGATATAATTTGTGTTGGTCATAAAACACATTATATTAAACTCATCAAATTGAATAGTTGCATGTATATAATGTTACTTAAACATTTTATAAGTTTGATGGAGCGCCCCTCTTGTTTCAATATTACCAATGAATTTGGAATGAAATAAGAGATAATTGCACGTGAATACGATTGTATAAGCAACGGCGATCATTAATCACACAAAACTGATTTTAATTATTCAAACTCGTCACAATTGTTCTGAAAATATACAGCCCTTGTAGGATTGCATGTGTAAACTAAAATTTGTATTAATCAAAACTTTAACGTAATGTTTCCGATCTACATTATGTATGGTAACTTAGATTAGTATAGTATAGTATAAATAACACATTTTTGTGATATCACCAGAGTGAAACGTACAAAAACGTGTTGGGCACAGCGATCGCTGCCGTAAATTGAAATTTATTCCACTATCAATAGAGAAATGTTGAATATTACAATGTTCAGTACCACCGTGAATTCTTATATCACATGAAAATATCAGTAACATATTAACAATAATGTAAATAAGGTATGACGTAATATATTTAGTAGATACTTTTTAAGGTGTTTGGTATAACCAATTCAGTTTTGTTTTTTTGATTACAATAAATTCAACTCTCCCGGGATGTTGACTTTAGTTTAGAACTAAAACGAGATTTACAACCTACGTGTGATATAATCCTGTATGATCATTGTATTATAAAATTGCTACTAAATTGGATAAAGAAAATTCTACCAAAATTAAATTTGTAACATTGGTAATATTGTATAGATATAACAGAATCTTCGTACATTATGAAACTGAAATCCAATGTTGATTAAAATGATCCTACGAGATTGAAAATTTCAATGTGTTTTATGTACTTTTTTGTTGCAAAATAAATAGTTTAATAGACTTTCATCCTAATTGAATCCATACTTTTCTCCTGTCATGTTATTTCCATTTTTCTATCGACTTATTAAATGTAGATGTTTATACTCTGCATAAAAGTTGCTTATTTTCAATAATTAAAACTTTACTGGCATAATTTTGAATTTTTTCCGTCGTTTGTTTTGATTTCATCTTGATCTTCATTTCACAGTCTGCTTAGATTTGGTGCATAAATAAATCAAAATATAATGAACTAATTTTTCAGCAAAATTAATGAATTTAAACAATTTTGAAATTTTGTATGATATTTCTGGTTCAGTTTATGAGTTTTTTACATTAGGTCATGTACAAAAATGCTATTTTGCGTACATTTTTATCGAACAAACACACATTGACTGATTTGCTGCTGTTAGCACTCACCAAGTAAGAACAATATGATCTATATGAGCATACACTTGAAACAGTGGAAGAATGGTAAAAACGTTGCTGTTGTATGCCCCTGTTGGTTTAGGTTGGTAAGACCAACCGGTTTAATAAATTATGTCCATACATATTTATATAGGGTTTATTCCGACATGTTATTCATTTTACCTCTGCAGCTCAACGAAAACAACAACAAAAATCTGATGATGAAGGACAAGGTTAGTCAGCATGTATTATTATATATTATTCAGCATATTGTTGCATATGTAAGTATAGTTTAAACGTTTTTCAATTAATTATATAGATCACTAAAATTATTCGAAAAAGTATCTCGCACTACAAAACAAGCAATATTTGGGCATTCCACATTTTTATATATTCCACGAAATTTAGAAAATGTTACCCTTGGAACAACTAGAGAAATAGACCAATTCGAACGGTATGTGTTGGCAATCTTCATGACCGTTAGAGAGAACAAATCATGTGCGGATTTGCGACCTTCAGTTTGCCAACGATGCAGCCATCACTGATCACTGCTAATTAAATTCGCGCAAGATAATGGAATGCTTTTCGCCGGCATTTGATATGTAGCATGCTTTTCATCGAGACACCTATAGATTAGCGTGTATAATTTTGAACTAAAATGCACAAGCTTACACAAAGGATGATAATGAATATTTCGCAACTTAAAAAGATTTGTCATCAAGTAAACAAATTGTTTCTAGTTTGCATAATCTACACTTTGAGCAGCGTCTGACTAGAATTTGATCTTGTGCACTCTCGAACATAGGCGCATTAGAGTTGACCTAACCTAAGACACCGAAAATTTTTAGGGAATCGCACCTAAGCAGACAACATTTTTAAATAAGTGCTCATTTACAAGTTTATTCATCACACACATAACCCTTTACCGGTTTCGAGCTGTTAGCATTAATTACGTAAGAAAAGTCAGATCATGAAAAGCAAGCACTTTAACTGTAAACAAGTTGCCCTCATATGCCTTATTTGGATAGGTTTGGTAGAAACAACCTGTTTAATCGCATGTAGAAAGTATTCCAACCTAGTATTATGAACACAAAATGCAGATTCGCATGTATATCCATCGAACACCGGTTTCAAGCTGTTAGCATTCATTTTGTAAGGACAGTATAATTGAAAAAAGCATGCACATGAAACAGTGGAAGAACGATAAAGACTATGCAGTTGTATGAACCTCTTGGTCTATTTTGGTATGACCAACCTAATTGATCACATGTGTCCATACACAATTATATAGCGTTTATTCTGATATTTTATTTATTATTCCTCTGCAGCTCTGCACGAAGGATCACCAGGATCTGATGATAAAGATCAACGTTAGTCAGCATGTATTATTTTATAACGTTAGGCATATTAATGCATATGTAAATAGACTTTAAACCTTTTTTTACTTAAATATGTGGAATCAATAAAAAATAATCGAAAAAGGATTTCGCACTACAAAAAAGTAATATTTAGGCATTGCGCCTTTTATGGATTGCCCGAGGGTCAGAAAATGTCACCTTCGGAACAACTACAGAAATAGACCAATTCGAACGTTAGGTGTTTTGACATTCTTCTTGATATAAACCGTTAGATAGAACAAGACATGTGCGGGATTTGTTATCTATAACCTGTAGTTTGCAAACGATGCAGCAACTACTGATCACTACTAATTGCAATGCCGCAAGCTAAAGGATTGCTTTTCGCCGCCATTTAATTTGGAAGATGCTATTCATGTTCACACCCACAGATTAGTGTGTATAATTGCTGACTAATCAGCACAAGCTTACACCAATGACGGAAATTGATATTTTGCAAGTTAAAAGGGATTGGTCATCATGAAAATGAAATTGTTTCTGGTCAGCATAATCTAAACTTTGCATAGCGTCTGACTAGAATTTGATCTTGTGCACTCTCGAGCACCGGCGCATTAGTGTTGACCTAATCCTAACATAAGGAAAAGCCCATAGGAAGTCGAACCCAGTCAGACACCTTTTTGAAATTAGTGCTCATTAACAAGCCTTTTCATTATTCACACATAGCGCGATACCGATTTCGAGCTGTTAGCACTCATCATGTAAAGACAGTCGTATCATGATAAGCAAGCACTTGAAACAGTGGAAGAACTGTAAACAATTTGCCCTTATGTGCCACATTTTGATGAGTTTGGTAGGAACAACCTACTCAATCACATGTAGAAAGTATTCAAACCTAGTATTATGAACCCAAATTGCAGATTTGCATGTATATCCATCAAACACACATCAGACCACCGGTTTCGAGCTGTTAGCGTTCATTAGGTAAGGACAGTATTATCAAAAGAAGCATGCACTTGAAACAGTGAAAGAACGATAAACACTATGCGGTTGTATGAACCTCTTGGTCTATTTTGGTATGACAAACCTAATTGATCATATGAGTCCATACACAATTATATAGCGTTTATTCTGATATTTTATTTATTTATGCTCTGCAGCTCAGCCGGAAGATTCGACAAAAAATCCTGAAGAAGGTGAAATATAGTCAGCATGTATTATTATATAACGTTTAGCGTGATAATGCATATGTATTTAGAGTTTAAACCTTTTTAATTAAATATGTGGAATCAATAAAAAATAATCGAAAAAGGATTTCGCACTACAAAACAAGTAATATTTTGGCATTCCGCGTTTCATGAACTGCCCAAGGTTCAGAAATTGTCACCTTCGGAAGAACTACAAAAATAGACCAATTCGAACGTTAGGTGTTTTGACATTCTTCTTGATACAAACCGTTAGATAGAACAAGACATGTGCGGGATTTGTTATCTATAACCTGTAGTTTGCAAACGATGCAGCAACCACTGATCACTGCTAATTGCAATGCCGCAAGCTGAAGGATTGCTTTTCGCCGCCATTTAATTTGGAAGATGCTATTCATGTTCACACCCACAGATTAGTGTGTATAATTGCTGACTAATCAGCACAAGCTTACACCAATGATGGAAATTGATATTTTGCAAGTTAAAAGGGATTGGTCATCATGAAAATGAAATTGTTTCTGGTTAGCATAATCTAAACTTTGCATAGCGTCTGACTAGAATTTGATCTTGTGCACTCTCGAGCACCGGCGCATTAGTGTTGACCTAATCCTAACATAACGAAAAGCCCATAGGAAGTCGAACCCAGGCAGACACCTTTTTGAAATCAGTGCTCATTAACAAGCCTTTTCATTATTCACACATAGCGCGATACCGGTTTCGAGCTGTTAGCACTCATCATGTAAAGACAGTCGTATCATGATAAGCAAGCACTTGAAACAGTGGAAGAACTGTAAACAATTTGCCCTTATGTGCCACATTTTGATGAGTTTGGTTGGAACAACCTACTTAATCACATGTAGAAAGTATTCAAACCTAGTATTATGAACCCAAATTGCAGATTTGCATGTATATCCATCAAACACACATCAGACCACCGGTTTCGAGCTGTTAGCGTTCATTAGGTGAGGACAGTATTATCAAAAGAAGCATGCACTTGAAACAGTGGAAGAACGATAAACACTATGTGGTTGTATGAACCTCTTGGTCTATTTTGGTATGACCAACCTAATTGATCACATGTGTCCATACACAATTATATAGCGTTCATTCTGATATTTTATTTATTTTTCCCCTGCAGCTCAGCCGGAAGAAGAACAAAAAAATGATGTTGAAGGTGAAATATAGTCAGCATGTATTATATATTTATATATATATATATATATATATATATATATATATATATATATTACACTTTAAACATTTTGCAATTAAATAATTGGAATCACTAAATATTATTCGATAAATTCTCTTGCTGCGCAAAATAAGCGAACTTTGTGCATTGCGATTTTTCGTACTCCACCTAATTAAAAAAATGTTACCGTTGGAACAACTAGAGAAATAGACCAATTCGAACGGTATGTGTTGGCAATCTTCATGACCGTTAGAGAGAACAAATCATGTGCGGATTTGTGACCTTCAGTTTGCCAACGATGCAGCCATCACTGATCACTGCTAATTAAATTCGCGCAAGATAATGGAATGCTTTTCGCCGGCATTTTATATGTAGCATGCTTTTCATCGAGACTCCTATAGATTAGCGTGTATAATTTTGAACTAAAATGCGCAAGCTTACACAAAGGATTATAATGAATATTTCGGAACTTAAAAAGATTTGTCATCAAGTAAACAAAATTGTTTCTAGTTTACATAATCTACACTTTGAGCAGCGTGTGACTAGAATTTGATCTTGTGCACTCTCGAGCACAGGCGCATTAGAGTTGACCTAAACCTTAGACACCGAAAAATTATAGGGAATCGCACCTAAGCTGACAACATTTTTAAATAAGTGCTCATTTACAAGTCTATTCATCACACACATAACCCTTTACCGGTTTCGAGCTGTTAGCCTTAATTAAGAAAGAACGGTCAGATCATGAAAAGCAAGCACTTGAAACAGTGGAATTTGCCCTTATATGCCATATTTGGATAGGTTTGGTAGAAACATCCTGTTTAATCACATGTAAAAAGCATTCGAACCTGGTATTATGAACACAAAATGCAGATTTGCATGTATATCCATCAAACACCGGTTTCGAGCTGTTAGCATTCATTAGGTAAGGACAATTTTATAAAAAGGAGCATGCACTTGAAATAGTGTAAGAATGATAAACACTATGCGGTTGTATGAACCTCTTGGTCTATTTTGGTATGACCAACCTAATTGATCACATGTGTCCATACACAATTATATAGCGTTTATTCTGAAATTTAATTAATTTTCCTCTGCAGATCAGCACGAATTATCATCAGGATCTAATGTTGGAGATGAATGTTAGTCAGCATGTAGTATTAAATAACGTTTAGCAGCATATGTAATTGGAGTTTAAACCTTTTTTTACTTAAATATGTGGAATCAATAAAAAATAATCGAAAAAGGATTTCGCACTACAAAACAAGTAATATTTTGGCATTCCGCCTTTCATGGACTGCCCAAGGTTCAGAAAATGTCACCTTCGGAAGAACTACAAAAATAGACCAATTCGAACGTTAGGTGTTTTGACATTCTTCTTGATACAAATCGTTGAATAGAACAAGACATGTGCGGGATTTGTTATCTATAACCTGTAGTTTGCAAACGATGCAGCAACTACTGATCACTACTAATCGCAATGCCGCAAGCTGAAGGATTGCTTTTCGCCGCCATTTAATTTGGAAGATGCTATTCATGTTCACACACACAGATCAGTGTCTATAATTGCTGACTAATCAGCACAAGCTTACACCAATGATGGAAATGGATATTTTGCAAGTTAAAAGGGATTGGTCATCATGAAAATGAAATTGTTTCTGGTTAGCATAATCTAAACTTTGCATAGCGTCTGACTAGAATTTGATCTTGTGCACTCTCGAGCACCGGCGCATTAGTGTTGACCTAATCCTAACATAACGAAAAGCCCATAGGAAGTCGAACCCAGGCAGACACCTTTTTGAAATCAGTGCTCATTAACAAGCCTTTTCATTATTCACACATAGCGCGATACCGGTTTCGAGCTGTTAGCACTCATCATGTAAAGACAGTCGTATCATGATAAGCAAGCACTTGAAACAGTGGAAGAACTGTAAACAATTTGCCCTTATGTGCCACATTTTGATGAGTTTGGTTGGAACAACCTACTTAATCACATGTAGAAAGTATTCAAACCTAGTATTATGAACCCAAATTGCAGATTTGCATGTATATCCATCAAACACACATCAGACCACGGATCGAGCTGTTAGCGTCATTAGGTAAGGACAGTATTATCGAAAGAAGCATGCACTTGAAACAGTGGAAGAACGATAAACACTATGCGGTTGTATGAACCTCTTGGTCTATTTTGGTATGACCAACCTAATTGATCATATGAGTCCATACACAATTATATAGCGTTTATTCTGATATTTTATTTATTTATACTCTGCAGCTACGTCGGAAGATTCGACAAAAAATCCTGAAGAAGGTGAAATATAGTCAGCATGTATTATTATATAACGTTTAGCGTAATAATGCATATGTATTTAGAGTTTAAACCTTTTTAATTAAATATGTGGAATCAATAAAAAATAATCGAAAAAGGATTTCGCACTACAAAACAAGTAATATTTTGGCATTCCGCCTTTCATGGACTGCCCAAGGTTCAGAAATTGTCACCTTCGGAAGAACTACAAAAATAGACCAATTCGAACGTTAGGTGTTTTGACATTCTTCTTGATATAAACCGTTAGATAGAACAAGACATGTGCGGGATTTGTTATCTATAACCTGTAGTTTGCAAACGATGCAGCAACTACTGATCACTACTAATTGCAATGCCGCAAGCTAAAGGATTGCTTTTCGCCGCCATTTAATTTGGAAGATGCTATTCATGTTCACACCCACAGATTAGTGTGTATAATTGCTGACTAATCAGCACAAGCTTACACCAATGATGGAAATTGATATTTTGCAAGTTAAAAGGGATTGGTCATCATGAAAATGAAATTGTTTCTGGTTAGCATAATCTAAACTTTGCATAGCGTCTGACTAGAATTTGATCTTGTGCCAAAGGTTGTCACAGCCGGGGTTGGCAGTGGGGATGAGCTCTCACTGTCTATAAAATGCTCCCATATGGCGTGCGTCTCAAACAGCCTCTGACAACCAAAGCCCAGCTCCTGGCCTGCACGCGGCGGAACTGCTTCTACTGACAGGAGAAAGGGCGAAGGCGGGTGACTGGCGCCTCAAAACCAGTTTGCTCCGGGCAGTTGGAGCTCGTTAGCCTGGGAAGGCAGTCCATCTAAGGGAAGGAAAACCCTGATTCCAAACCTCCGCTGCCTTGCGGCATACCCGACTGCGGGAAAGGCTTCGGGAGTGAACCCTGAGGAAAAATCCCTGCTGCCTGGCGGGAAGACTTTTGAGTCAAAGGCTCCGGGTGGGGTCCCCTAAGCTAACCCCCTACTTCGGCCTTGGCAACCGGGTAGTATGTCGCCTACAACAAAACCATGGAATCCACTTCATCCACAACTCGCTGTCAAAATCACGTTCGCTACATTACATCACATGCCGATCCTTATATCCCACGACCCTCATTACACACAAGCAATGAATCTCGTCAAGATGCCCTTTCCAGCTCGCCAAACACAGAACAGCCAAGCCAGAATGCTCACTTCCTGAAACCCCGTATGCCCTTCAAGCTAGCTGCATTCAACGTCAGGACCTTGAGGCAAACAGGACAACAGGCTGGTTTAGCTCGTACACTAGAAACGATGAGAGTAGACATCTGCTGCCTATCAGAAACGCGCTTACACGACTCTAGTCATGTGATAAACTTATGCTCACCGAATAATACCGGAGTCAAGTTCCGTTTGCGTGTATCTGGTGATGAAGAGGCCCAGACAGCGGGACTTGCAGGATTTGGTATTGCCCTGAGCTCACGCGCCGAGGCAGCCTTGATTGACTGGTTACCTGTCAATAGCCGTTTGTGCGCCGTCCGACTTGGTGGCTCATGCAAAATCAGTCAACACAGACAGAACACCCGTGCACTTTTCGTCATCTCAGCCTACGCCCCCACTGACTGCAATGCTGATTTAGCGAAAGACGAATTCTACCGAGGTCTAGACGAATTACTGCGTAAAGCACGAAAGTCGGATATTGTCATCCTGGCTGGCGATCTTAATGCCCGAGTTGGCCGCCTCTCACAAAGTGAACGACACCTCGGTGGTCCATATGGTCTCGATTGCGTCCGATCAGACAACGGTGAACGCCTGTTGAGTCTATGTGCTGAGCACCGCCTATTTCTCAGCAGCGTCAACTTCCGACATTCCAAACAACGGTCAGCAACATGGAGATCCCCCTCGACAGGACTCTGGACACAAATTGATCACATTGCGATCAGTTATCGATGGCGTTCCAGTGTGCAAGACTGCAGATCATATTGGTCGACCTGCCTATCATCAGACCACGCGTTAGTCTGTGCAAACCTAACTATGCGTTTCAGCGGATCGCGTAAGAAAAATATCACGAGGCTGGATACGCTTAAACTATCAGATAGAGCAGTGGCAGAGAACTATCTAACGGCCCTATCTAATGCACTTGGACCCCATCCTGATAATATTGAGGAGCATTGGGCTCAAATCCAAAGCGCAATGTATCATGCTGGCCTGGAAAGCTGTGGAACATCCAAGCGAACAGATTCCAACTGGATATCTGCTGCTACAGCCAAATTAATTGACCAACAGCGTTCCTTACCTCCGGGGAAAGATATGATGAACAGCGCAGGCAAATTCGCCACCAGTTGAAGACCAGCCTCAAAACGGACCGAGAATCATGGTGGGAAGAGCGGGCAAGCGAGATGGAAGCAGCCCAAGCAGTTGGCAACACCCGCAAATTGTTCCAGCTTATACGCTCCACGGGACCCCGAATGCCCAGCGTGAGCGAACTCATCACGGAAGCAGATGGGTCGTTGATTACCAACAGGAAAGGCGAATGGACCGCTGGAGGGAACATTTCGCTAGCCAATTCAATCAACCGCGACCACTCTCTGTTGCTCAGCCAAGTGGCTCCACCACTCAGTGGCCGGCCCCACAGGAACCACCTACAGAGGCAGAAATTCGCTCACACATAATGAAGCTTAAACGACGCAAAGCCCCTGGTTTAGACGAGCTACCAGCCGAACTATTTGTTGAAGGTGTCGACGTTTTGTGCAGTGAACTGTCAGTGCTCTTCGGAAAGATCTGGAACGAGGAAACCATACCCAGCGCGTGGGGACCGTCAGCCATCGTCCCAGTATTCAAGAAAGGGTCGAGGAAAGAGTGCGGTAATCACAGGGGTATCAGTCTCATACCGGTGGTCTCTAAACTGTTCGCATCAATCATCCTGACCAGGCTTAACAGCTACCGAGAAGCAGAGTATCGAGAAGAACAGGCTGGTTTTAGAGGAGGACGCGGGTGTGTGGACCAAATCTTCACGCTCCGCCAAATTTTGGAGCAACGTTACCAATACGCACGTCCAACATTCATCGTCTTTCTTGACATACGAGCAGCCTTCGATTCCATTGACAGAACCGCCCTCTGGGACTGTCTCATTCGCCATGGTGTCCCACCGAAGTACGTAATCCTGCTCAAGAAGCTGTACTGCCACACCACCGGCAGAGTCAAAGCCTATGGGGACTTATCCAAGCAGTTTACCATCTCCAGCGGGGTTCGTCAAGGATGTCCGATCTCCCCATTCCTATTTAACTTTGCGATTGACGATGTCATGCAGGCAGCAGCAGCCCAGCTACCGAATTGTGGGATCGACCTGCTCCCCGGTCGACGAGTTATGGATCTGGACTATGCTGACGACATTGCTCTCCTCGGAGAGGATGCTTGCGCCATACAAAGCGCTTTGGATCTACTCGTTGATCAGTTGTCGCTGTATGGATTACACTTCTCTCCGTCAAAATGCAAAGTGTTCCTACAGGATTGGACAGACCCAACACTTGATTTGACGATCGAAAACCATAAACTGGAAGTGACTGACAGATTCACCTACCTAGGGAGCTGCATCACAACTGGGGGCGATATCGAAGCTGAAATCACAGCACGGATTGCAAGAGCACGCCATGCTTTCGCTGGGCTACGGTATCTGTGGCGCCGACGCGATGTTGGATTACGCTTGAAGGGCAGAGTGTACCAGGCCACCGTACGAGCAGTTCTACTGTATGGCTGCGAGACGTGGACGCTGCGACAAGCCGATAGTCAACGATTATCGACGTTTGATCATCGCTGCCTGCGGAGTATAGCTCGTTTAAGCTGGCAACAGAAAGTCAAAAATGATGACGTCAGGAGGGCAGTCCTCGGTGATCGCTCTGTGCCACTCTCCGATCATATATCCATGTGCCAGCTGAGATGGCTGGGGCACGTTCTCCGTATGGATGAGCGACGCCTTCCTCGCCTAGCTCTTTTTGCTCTCGCCGGACCAGATTGGAAACGTCGCCGTGGCGGACAAAGGAATACCTGGCGGAAGACCCTCAAACGTCTAACAGCCCCACTAGCCATCGTGGGAACATCGCGCTTACCCGGGTGCGGTCCGAAGGACCGTGAATACATGTGGCTGACAACACTCAGTGTGATGGCACAAGAAAGGAACCAGTGGCGAGAATCCTGCCGTGCTTGTGTTCCCGTTTATTAATGACCCCCCCTCCCCTTTTCCAAAAAGACAAAAAAGATCAAAAACGGCATGTGTAAACAGACAGACAAAAAAATCCCCGTCTTTTTTTCTTTTTTCTTTCATCATGTACCCTCTTCATGGTATACTTGTTGGCACATCGTCTGTAAAGACTTGTGTGATAATAATAATAATAATACCGTGGCATCAGTCTTATCGACATCGCCGCGAAGGTTTTTGCAGTGATTCTCTTATGCCGCTTTACGGAAGAGAGGGATATACGTACACGAGTCAACGAAGGCGGTTTTCGTCGAGGTCGGGGCTGCGTCGACCAGCTGTTCACATTGCGTCGAATTCTGGAACATCGTTACCGCTATCAGCAGGCAACAACCGCTTGTTTCATCGACTTCGAAGCCGCCTTCGACTCTGTCGACCGAGATTCGCTGTGGAGTGTGATGCTGGCGGATGGTATGCCGGAGAAACTTGTGCGCATGATGCAAGCGTACTATTCATTCACGCAGAGCCGCGTACGCGCATATGGAATGGTGTCCTTGACGTTCCCCATTAGGACTGGTGTCCGGCAAGGGTGCCCTTTGTCCCCTGTGCTATTCAACTTCGCGATCGATTGGACAATGAAGCAAGCGCTTTCAGATTACGCCGGTGTGATACTGAGTCCGACCGTTTCGATTGCCGATTTGGAGTATGCCGACGACATCGTAATCTTGGGGGATGATACTGAAACGCTTCAGACGACCCTGGAACGCCTCAGCTCATTTGCTTCTATGCTGGGGCTACGAATCAACACGCGAAAACTAAGTATTTTACAACCGCCACTGGACCTCATCTGCCTCTCAAGATTGGTGGTGAGAACTTGGAGATGGTGAACACTTTTCGTTACCTTGGTTTGTGCGTGCTACCGTCAGGTCAGCCAGGGATGAGATACCGACCCGCGTACAAGCTGCGCGCACGGCGTTTTCGCGACTACGTTGGGTTCTATTTAGCCGTAGAGAAATCAGCCGACGTACAAAGCTGCGCATCTACAGAGCGGCGATTCGCCCGGTTCTCACTTATGGATGCGAGGCGTGGCCTGTGCTGGTGGAGGATATGCGGAAACTAGAGGTTTTCGACCACTGGTGTCTCCGACGCATCCTCAATGTTCGATGGGATGAGTGGGTAACGAATGACGAGGTTCGCCACCGTTGTTTTGATATCCCTCGCCTGAGTTCGATATTGCGGCAACACCGACTGAGATGGTTTGGCCACACCCTGAGACGCTCGGACGCTGAACTACCCAGGATGACACTATCGCCGACACCCTGCCCAGAATGGCGTTATCGTAGAGAAGGATAAGTGAAGACTTGGTTCGCCACCGTGAGATCGGACGTGGAGCTGCTCGGTCTACGATCGGTTTACGGATGGCGCACGTGGGACCGGACCTGGCTTACAATCTGCGCGGATCTCGCTTCTAACCGCCAAGCGTGAGCGGCTGCAATCCGTGACGTCAATGAAGCCGACTCATCCTCCAGGAGGAGATAGTCGCACTAAAGTAAAGTAAAGTAAAGGTGTGTGATTCGTAGATGTGCAGAGCAATGACCGGATACTATGTAGAGCATTCGGTAAAACAGTTTCCCAACAAGTTATCGGTAAATTATGAGTTTTCAAAGCAAAGCTGATTGTTTTCCAAAGTGGCACTTTTTCATTTTTAAATGATTGTGTATATATATATATATATATATATATATATATATATATATATATTTCCAAAGTGTTTTGAAAACACGTAGCTCAGGTATAGGATTGTAAGACATAGTTGTTCTCCGAGCTGATATGGTTGATTGCGGACGTTTCGTCATCAAACTAGATGACATCATCAGCGGAACTTCTTTCGAAGTGATTGGGCGACGGGCGATATTCGAATTTATTCGCTTCTCTGCCATCTCATCTTGTGTGATTGGCTGATCTTCTTGACTATGCCCTTTGTTTGCGTTTTCTCATTGGTCCGTAGATTGCATCCAATTGAATGTGTTCATTGATTGATCGTGCTGTCGAATGCCATGCTTCAAGGAACTCCCGTATATGTCGAGTTCTGCCTTTTGCGATTATCTCTGTTTCATCCCAATTAAACTCGTGTCCTTCTTGATCCATGTGCGCCGATATTACCGACTTGTGATCATGTCGTCGAGTAGCCAATTTGTGTTCGTGTATCCTTGTTTCTAATCTTCTTCCAGTCTGTCCGATATAGTTTTTGTCACAATTAGAACATGGAATTCTGTACACAACGTTGTTTCTTTCTTCTTTTGCAAACGTGTCCTTGATTTTTACCAGCTGACTTCTCAGAGTGGACATCGGTTTGTGTGCGACATTGATTCCGAGCGGACGTAATATTCTTGCCGTAATTTCTGAAATATTTTGTATATACGGGAGTGTCGCTCTTGCCGTGTTTGTATTGTTTTCGTGTGAGTGAATTGTTACGTCTTTGTTGCGGATGATGAATCCTCTTGGGTAACCGTTTTTCTGGAATAGTTTGAATAAATATTTCTCCTCTTCTTTCTTGAGTTGTTCGGTACTGCAATGTGTTTTCGCGCGGTTAAACAGCGTTCGTACGCAGCTCCGTTTGTGCGTGACCGGGTGCTTGCTTCTGAAGTTTAAGATTTGATCCGTGTTTGTTCCTTTCCTGTAAACACTTGTTTCAAGGTTTCCCGTCTCTGTTCTTCGCACGTTTACGTCCAAAAATGGTAGACAGTTGTTCGCTTCGATTTCCTTTGTAAATTGAATTTGAATTTGAATTGAATTTCCAAAGTGTGCCATTGAGACGTTCTACCTGGCCGTTGCCTTGTGGATTATAAGTTGATGTGTGACTCATGTCGATTTCTTTTTCAGTCAGGAAGTTTTTCAGTTCAGAAGACAAGAATGATGAACCTTTATCAGAGTGGATATAGGCAGGCATCCCGAACAAAGTGAAAAGTTGTGTGAGACAGCCGATCACAGTAGCTGATGACATATCCGCGCATGGAAAGGCAAAAGGGAATCGAGGAGATTCGTCTATTGATGGTAACAAATAGCGATTTCGAGAACTTGAAGATTGAGGACCTTTGAAATCTATACTGAAACGCTCGAAAGGCTGTGTGGCTTTAATAAGGGTACCGGAAGACTTGAAAAACGTTGGCTTTAGTTCGGCACACTCTGTGATTTGTAATGACTCGTTTGACATCGTCTACCGAATAAGGAAGATTTTTGCATCGGACAAAATGAAACATTCGGGTAATTTCTGGATGGCAGAGTAAGTTGCGCAGCTCCTTCAGCTTTTCAGGGTTAGAAATAGACGCACAGACGTTACGTGATAAATTGTCCGCAACATGGTTTTCTTTACCTGGTCGATAAACAACATCCTACTTGTATTCAGAAAGCTCGATTTTCAAGCGCTGTATCTTATCGTTTTTAATTTTACTCTTTTTGCTGCCACCATACATAAATGCAACCGAGCGCTGGTCAGTGACCAGTTTAAATGGTTTACCAAGTAGATAGTGCCTCCATTTCCTGATGGATTTTACAATGGCGTATGCCTCCTTCTCTACAACCGAGTGATTTTTCTCGCTAGGATTGAGTGTCCTCGAGAAAAATCATCGTCACACACAGCATTACACCCGTAGGGCGTACCGAATGCTTAACTGCCACACAACCATGAAAAAGTAAAATCCTAAAAGATGGGGAAGCTTTCATGAACGATTCGAAATGGGCATCATGCTCCTCCTGAGTGTTACCACAAACCGTGACATTGTCTATGTAGGCATACGTGTTTTTCAAATTTTCGAACTTAATGATGCCGTCAATAGCGCGCTGAAAACATGCTACACCATTTTAACACCGAACAGTATGCGGCAAAACTAGAATAGGCTACCAGAAGCTTCAAAAGCGGTATATGGACGATCGGTTGCAGCTATCGGAATTCGATGGTAAGCAGATAAAAGGTCCAAAGTACTATAAATTCCGAAGCGTGAGATCTCTTCAATCGTTTTATCAAGACGCGGCAATAGGTACGCATCCAAATATGTAAACTGATTGATGGTCTGACTGTAATCCACGACCATTCGACGTTTGTGGTTCGTATTTTTTGTGATAAGCACTTTGGCTCTCCATGGTGACGTTGAATACTCAATTATGCCTTCCTGCAACAAGCGGTCAACTTCAGTTCTTATGAATTGTTCATCATCTGGGCAATGTCGTCTCGATTTGGTTGCAATAGGCTTGCAAGCTAGCGACAAGTTCGTAAAGAGTGAGGGAGATTCAACGCTTGCAGCAGTCAAGCCGCAGATGGCAAATGCATCACGATCACCACTGAATGGAATTTCAATTTTGGAGTGCAGACCAAGGAAGTCATGTCCAAATAGGACTTCAGTGAAGAGATTAGGTAGTACGAATAGTTTGAGACTTTCATATAGGGCACATCCGTATTGAATGGATGCAGAACAATTACCCATCGTTTGACAAGAGAATGTCATAGACGCCATTTTGACCACTAAAGAGCTTGGGTAAACTTTCCAATTGTATGAATTTACTATGTTAGAGCTGATGAAACTACAAGAACTCCCAGTATCGACAAGAGCACGGAGGGAGATTCCGTTGATTTCAACAGTTGTGATAGTGCGGGATAAGCAAGCAGGTGCAGCGACAACAGACATAGAAAATAAAACGGGCATCAACACGCTGTTTGTATGGTGATTGAGTCTAGTTTTCGAACGGCATACGCGCTGAAAATAACCTCTTGCCACAAAGATTGCACACTGTTTCTCGTGCAGGGCATTTTGAACGAGGATGTCGGGCATAACCACAGAAATAACAAATTTGCATGGATGTTGATAAAGCAGTGGTATGATCGCCACACAGATTAGACTGTGGTGAGGGCTCGGTCGGTTTCTGTTGTGTGGATGGGATCGCTGAACATGAGAGGGACTGATTACCTGTATACGACTGAGACTGCTTGTGAGCTAATTCAAGTCTGTGTGCTCCGTCTAGACTGAGTTCTGACTGCGCCAAAGGTTTTTCACGAATAGCAGAAGACTGAATTCCGTTTATCACAGCATCTCGGATACATTCGTTTTGATATTCTACTGCAGCGACAGTTTTGAATTCACAATCCTTGGCCAAAGACTTTAGTTTTAGCACAAACTGATCAACGTCTTCGTCCGGTTCTTGCTTGTACGTTTGCAAGATATATCTAGCATAAATAATGTTTTTCGGGCGGATACAAAGTTGTCGCAACGCATCTTTTGCAGAATTGTAATCGGCACAGTCCGCAATATTATCATACACCAGATGATCCAGGAAATGAATGAGCGTTTCGAGTTTGTCAGATTTGGAAGGTTACACAGAGTTCAGATAAGTATTAAATGTGCGAAACCAATGATTCCAGCGTTTAGGTGCATCTGGTGAGTTAGGATCGGCTTCGAAGTATCTGGGTCGTAATGTTGGATCGATCGTGTTCTATATAAGTGAATTGTAACGTTGTAGAATCTGATCCGAATTGAGTTCAAAAGAAAGACACGTTTATATAGAACAAGTAACGCTTTATTTATCTAGAACGAGAGTACATGTGCTGAAATGTAAATACGACAGTTTAGTAACTGTATGTCAAATGTGTACAGCACAAGCAAGTAAAAATCATGACACATATTGCTATCAGCTACTCGTGGCGAGGGAGTGTGCAAGATTGCCGTTCCTACTAGGGCACAGTCGTGAGTAGAGCAAACACAAAGTGAAAAGAGTAGTCGTGGATAAAACCGGGCTTTATTCGTCTATATCAGAGTACAGCTATAATAGAGCAAAGAATGTGATTAGCGATGAATTATAATAATAACAGATGAATTCATAACAGACAAAATAGACAACATTCTCCCCCAGTAGATTTAAGAACCATAGAATGCTTGAAAGAATAGCGTGTGCAATGTTAAACTTGTCGATTTCTTAGATTATAGGGGTGTACACGTTGTTGTTTGTCTATCAAAGTTTGAACATTATCGGCATTTGGATTGGATGCTAAATCTTTTTATGGTGAATTTGATGAAGGAGATGCGGGTGACAGATCTGATGTAAGTTCGGATGGGACTTGATCAGTTGAATTCGATATTGTCACGTATTCGTCCGGAATGTGATCTAGATTACCCCGAGGAGCCAGGTGCCGTGTAGCTACAGTATCCTCTCTCCCATTGTGAAACCGGATATGGGCACTCAAGTAAATCCACTTCTTCCACCAACGAATCATATTTAGAATTACGATTACAGTTTTTCAACAGGACAGGGCCTGGTTGAAGCAGCCAACTTAGTAGTGAGGTTCCTGTGGGAGACTTTATGTCGTATTTGAACAACCGTTCGTGTGGCTGTCACGGTCGTTCAATCTAGGCACGCCAAAACTCGCACTGATTTGGAAGTATTGATCGTTTTTAATCAATTAAACATAACTCGCCGATTTGAATCAATATAGCAGCTTGGCTTCAGTAGCTTGGCTTCACTTTCGTTCATCTAGTTGGTTAATTGTACATATATATACAAATGAGCTGTAAATAAAACGATGCATTCTGTCAGTCGTATTCTACCACTTTCGTGAGTGTTGGGTCAGCCGGAACTCGCTCCAAAAACACAACAGACTTGGCGACGGGAATAAGGCTATCAGCTTTGAGCAAATGCAAGCATTACTTCATCAACAGCAAGCACAGTTCGAAAAATCACAGAAACAGCTCATTGAACGTTTTTCTCAGAAGCTGAATATCAAAGAAGAACACAAAGAACAGACACAGCAGCAATCAATTGACTCAATCGCAGCATCCATCACAGAGTTCCATTTTGATGCAGAATCGGGAACAACATTCAATGCTTGGTTGAAGAAATACGAAGACATTTTCCGAGTTGAACTAGCAGGTCAAGGTGATGCATGGCTTGTTCGCCTATTGTTGAGAAAACTTGGTCCTGTTGAGCACGAACGTTACACTAACTACATTCTTCCAAAATATGCTCGAGAGTTCAGCTTTGACGAAACCATTGCAACACTCACGACAATCTTTGGAGAACAATCATCCTTATTCAGCATTCGTTACAACTGTCTCAAACTGATGAAAAAGGAAACAGACGACTACACTACGCATGCTGCTATCATCAATCGAGAGTGTGAAAGATTCAAGCTCGGTTCGATGACACCAAATCAGTTCAAATGCTTGATGTTCGTTTGCAGTCTTCAATCACCAGCAGACGCAGACGTTCGAACAAGAATTCTGAGCAGACTGGAGCACGAGCCGGAAATGACCCTTCAAGACATTGCAGCCGAATGTCACAGAATGGTGAACCTTAAGCATGATACCAAGTTGATTGAAAGCGCCGGACAGAAAATAGAGCCTCAAGTGTACAAGAACACAGCAGCACACAGTAGTTCACAAAGTCCTCCCAAAAAGTCATTGAAACCCAAAAGTGCCTGTTGGAATTGCGGTGGATGGCACTGTTCGAAAGATTGTCCGTTCAGAACCTATAAGTGCCGCAGGTGCAAGCGCATTGGTCACAAAGAGTCACGGATGTGCAATCGTGCAGCATTTCTGTGCTGTGCGGCTAACATCGTGCTAAATTGATTGGCCAACGGTAGTGAGCTGCATGCGAGTACACGCTGGAGTCTCACTACCATTTCTATTTCTGTTTCCCCCCTCATATCTGTCTAGGCCTGGGCAACCTGACAGTATCTCAGCCCACGTGCAGTCTCTGACTGTGCGGCACTTTGCCTGGATCAGGCTTGTGCTTTCATACATACAAAGAGTCACATTGCAGAAAAAACTATTGCACCGGTGCAAAGTCTTTATAATCCTAAATCGAATGGGAACCGGGACAGAATCAGTGCTGTCATTGCAACCTTTGAGGCAGATTTGGCAAGCAGACGTAAATATGTCGCAGTGAGAATTCAAGGCAAGACCGTTTCGTTGCAAATCGACACAGCCTCAGACGTCACATTGATTTCCCGCTTAACGTGGAAGAAGATTGGCTGCCCAACAGTCTTTACCACGGAAATGAATGTGCGAAATGCCTCTGGTGAACCACTGCGGATTGACGGACAACTTACTTGTGAGATGGATTTCAATTGCGAGCAAGCAACTGGTTCAGTTTACTTGACGCCTCATGATAAACTCGATTTGCTTGGAATGGACTGGATCGAACGTCTGAATTTACTTAGCGTGCCTCTGAAAGATCTGTGTTCAACAACAACCGCAACAGTGTGCCAGACAAATTCTTCTTCAAGAACTCCAAATCAGTTGGCCGCAAAATTGTTCACTGAATTTGCAGATGTGTTTCAGTCCAAACTTGGTCGGTGCTCAAGGTTCAATGCCGGATGTAAAACCTGTTTTCAAACCACGGCGTCCGATCCCCTATGCAGCACAAGAGTGTCGAGCAAGAGCTGAACCGTTTAGAATATGAAGGCATCATTGAACGTGTTGACTTTTCATCTTGGGCAGCTCCTATCGTTGTTATTCGGAAGCCAAACGGGAAGATCCGATTGTGTGCTGATTTTTCAACCGGATTAAATGCATGCCTCGAGCCTCACCAGTACCCACTACCACTACCAGAAAACATATTCGCCAAACTCAATGGAGGAAAATTATTCGCTACCCTTGATTTAGCCGACGCCTATTTACACTTGGAAGTGGAACCGTCATGTAGAAAATTGCTCACTATCAACACACACAAGGGACTTTACCAGTTTAATCGATTGCCATTTGGCGTCAAAACGGCCCCGGCAATTTTCCAGCAAGTGATAGATACTTTGCTATCCGGAGTTCCAGGTGCAGCAGCATATATGGATGACATCATTGTAATGGGAGCCTCACCAGAAGAACTCACAAGCCGCCTTGAGACAGTTCTTGAGCGAATCAGATAATATGGTTTTCATCTAAGATCAGAAAAGTGTCGCCTATTCATGCGATCGATAAAGTTCCTGGGATTTATCATTGATCAAGATGGTCGGCGCCCAGACCCAGACAATGTCAAGGCGATCGCCGAGCTACCACATCCAACGGACCTCCCTACCTTACGATCCTTTTTGGGGATGATAAGTTATTACAGTCAATTCCTCCTAAATATGCACCAATTACGGCAGCCATTGAGTCAACTTCTGTCAAAAGATGTCAAATGGCAGCGGTCCGAAGCATGCCAACAAGCATTCGATCAACTGAAGGCATTGATAACATCAGACCTCTTGTTGACACATTACAATCCTAACTTGCCGATCACAGTCGTAACGGATGCCTCTAGCTATGGGATAGGAGCAGTGATCTCCCAACGTTTTCCAGACGGATCAGAGAAGGCAATAGCACACGCTGCGTGAGCTCTCATTCCATCAAAAAGGAATTACAGCCAAATCGATAAGTAAGCTTTGGCCATAGTCTTTGCATTAGCAAGGCATCCTCGATACGGCTTTTTAACTGTTTGAATGCAGTAAGCACAGATTCAGGAAGAGGGAAAACTCGGTTATGGATCAGTGGATATATAGTGTCTGAAAACCAGGCTATCCAATGGGAGTAATAGGCAAACATGCTAGTTGCTCGTTGTTGAGATTTAAGATCGACTGGTGGTGGTAATTCAATTAGAGTGGCCAGGCGGTCTTGGTCAGGCTTGATGATACCTTTTGACACCTCGTAACCGAGTATTTCGATAGAACTCACGGCAATTATACTCTCCGTATCATTGAACGTTAGTCCGTACATTTCTGCAGTTTTTAAAAAAGTTGGATAGGTTTCTGTCGTGATCGGCTTTATCTGGACCACAGATGACGGCATTGTCAATGTACGCGAACGTGCCAGATAGTTTTTCTTTGATTATTAGTTCATCGGTGATCCGCTGGAAACACGCGACTCTGTTGGTCACACCAAATGGAATTCGACAGAATTGGTAGAGTTTATCGGCAGCTTCAAATGCGGTGAATGGTTTATCCCCGTCGCGTAGGGGTATTTGGTGATATGCGCTCCGCAGATCTAGAGTACTAAAAACATTGTAACCAGCGATATTTTCAACTAGTTGATCGATCTTTGGCAAAGGGTAAGCATCAAGTTGCGTGAACCTGCTAATTATCTGGCTATAATCAATAACTAACCGCTTTTGTGACGTTCGCTGGTAGTAATTAAAATGGAAGTGAAACGGAGGTGTGACTTTTGCTGCCATAAGTCCACATATAAGGAGCGAAGGTTTGGGGCCTCCGAACGGGATCTCGACCTTTTCGTGCATTTTCAAAAAGTCATATCCAAACAGTACATCTGCACACAGATTAGGCATGACTGAAAATTTGAATTGTCGATAAACTGATTTCTTGTAGCGAATGGGTAGGTAAACCATGCAGACAATAACGAATACTTCGCTTTGGGATTTAAAGCGAAGCGAAGTGCACTTCGGATATTCGCTTTGATACTATTCGCCATTGCGAAGGGCAGTTAGGGCACTTCGAAAATTCGCTTCGCTCCAAAAAAGTGACATTCGTTATTGTCTGAAACCATGCCTTCGGTTTCACTCGTATGTTCGGTATTAGCAAGTGGTATTTTGTTTATACACGGAACTAGTTCCCAAGAGTTCTTACGAACAACCGATGAATTTATGTAGCTCTCAGAGCTCCCAGTATCTATGAGAGCCTTTGACGTAAACAATAATGATTGCATTAGATAGCGATACAGGAGCAGCGAAACAGAACAAAGCGGAAACAACTGAACTTGTCGATGGACAGTTATTTCTCGTGTCGGATGATGACAAACAAACTCGCTGAAAGTGACCTTTTTCCACATCCTTTGCAAACAGCTTCTTTGGCAGGACACTTTGTTCTTGGATGCCTAGATAACCCACAAAAATAACATTTTGCAGTATGCGTGGCGGCAGTTACCTCTACGGGCTGTATCTGGATGTATTTGTGTTTGATTAAGAGGGATATCATTGTTTGTGCATGGCAGCATGTTAGCATATGATTCAGATTGTTTGAGAGCTAGTTCGCGTGATCTTGCCGTATCGAATGCTTTCTGGAAGTAGAGTGTTGAATGCTCCAACAATCTGTCGGGTTGCAGTAGACTGAATACCGCTGATGAAGACATCTCGGAGTGCATCATCATTATACTGCTCCATACTGACAGCACTGAAATTACAATCTCTGGCGAGGTTTCGTAATTCATGAGTGAATTGGTTGAGTGATTGACCGTCTTCTTGCTTGCATGTCGCCAGTAAATGTCGAGCAAAAATTTCATTTTTCGGTTTAATATATAAAGCTTCCAAGGTGGAAATGGCTTTTGCGTATGTAGTACAGTCCGAAAGTAAATCATAAACATCAGAGGAAACGTAGTTGAATAATACTTTTAGCTTATCTGGTTCGAGCTCGTTCAGCTCATCAAGAAAATTAGGAAATGTATTGAACTAGTGTTTCCAACTAGCGGCATCTGAGGCGTTTGGGTCAGCATTGAATTTGTCAGGTCGCAGGAACCGTTCCACTTTTAAATAGTGATTTGAATAAATTGTTCTGATTGATCGATCAAGCAAACAAGTGAGAAGAATGATTGTCTGTAAGCTAGGCTTTATTCAAATCACAATTGGAGTATGGTGGCTGCAAAGAGAAAGAGAGAGTATGGTGTGTATTACAATACGAGTAGAAAATGGTGCTAAAGCATATAGCAGCAAAATTCAATCATAGCAGTGCACTTGAACGGTAGTTCTTTCTATGGCGTCTTCCTGCTTGTGTAGGCAAGCTGACCATCACAATCCATATGCGACTTTCTGAGTTTTGGCTTATGGTTTTGAGCATATCTGCACATTAAATAATTGCGCAACCCAACTATAAAAATTCTGTTAATCTCTTCCACTCACGTTTTTGTCATTTTTCAAGATATATCTATAGCTTTACTTCGTGTGATATCGAATAAATCTTATCACATGTTAAATAGCCCTTTGAACTTCCTTTTTCTCGAGATACCTATGACTGTTACGTTCGCCTCAGTTTTTCTTTTGGTTCATATTACAGGCCATGGACCCCGCTCTGCTTAAAGAACGCGAGGCGTTCTTAAAACGTGCTAAATCAATACCTGTTGTCGAAGCATCCCGTCCGGCACCTCAAACGACTTCAGAATCACTCACTAATGCATCACATATAAAACGAACCGCCAGTCCTCAGACTCTGGATTATAAATCTCTTGAACATCGACCCCAGGTGCAAGGAAAGTTTGCTATCCTGTCCAGAATTGTCATGTACATGAAGGTACTTCGTATTAGCTTTTCTTTAAATTAAATGTAGCAACGGCATTTGGATCGTGATCTCCATCCTTTAACCGTGGAAGAGATTCTAGAAGAAGCGTTGCTGCACGATGTGCCACAATCAACAATTCGTTGGCTAGAAGATGAGGTACACATATTTGAGCCCATATAAGGGATCTTTGCCAATTAGGCTTTACCCAATAATCCGAAAATTCGCACAACTGCAGATAGAAAATTTGTTTTTCGACCAAAATATGATATTAAAACTAGCCACGATCTGCACCAACTTTTGAAGCGCCACGAACAAGAGGGTATCGGTGGAATTTACCTTGACGATGTCGCTGAGTGCATGCCGGATGCGGAGAAAGCTGTCAATGTAACTGATTTGATCATCTCACTCAAATCTTCATCCTTTTGATAGAGCCTTGGTGATCATGTTATCCGGATATTGACGCCACACAAGAAGACTATTCTTTTTTACAATGACAAATCGTTTGATCTGAATGTCGATGAAGGTCAGTTTTGCTTGGTATTTGTTTCTTATAGTGCAAAGTAAACTGAGCGATGTTTCATCACCAGCAGAATCGCATCTCGTTTATTTTTGGTCTTCTCTTATAAACCGAAATGCAATGAAAAATAAGGTTTAATCGCATTTTTCCACTAAAGCTAAAACTACAAAAGGCTAAAGTTTGGAAGTTTCGTGTCAAATTATAGTATCCTTTTCTTTTCTCTCACTGGTTGTATGAAGAAGAAGAAGAAGAAGAAGAATGACTTTAAATGGCTTTATGGTCTTGTCCAGTTCATCGCAGTTATCTTCCAGCCTAACTTTCGGTATTTTTTTGGACTCTTTTGCCGCTCAAAATCCTGGTTTGGTCACGATCACGTTAGAATGGAAATGAGGTAGTTGATATCACAACACTTAACGCCTCATAACCATTTCTCTACCCGTTCTGCGGTGTTTGATCCTTAATGTTGTGCCATTGATTGTCCATCCGTGGCCCATGGAACTATAGTGTGTTGTGTCCTTCGGGCACAAGCAGACAATTGACACCAGAAAGGTCGGTGCATGGAGATCTGTCTAGACCGGGGCAACCTGTCAGTAATATCGCCCACGTGAAGTCTCTGACTGTGTGGCACTTTGCCTGGATCAGGCTTGTGCTTTCATGCCATAGCATACCATCACATGTATTTGAAAATGTTGAGCGGTTGCCAACCATTAAATATCTAGATATTCCCCCTACTCTCGATGAGCTCAGTGAGGCAATCAACCGCTTAACGAATGGGTATGCCCCGGGAGACGACGGAATTCCAGGCTTGATCTTTCATTTCATGCATGGAGATCAAACCAACATAGTCTCAACCAACTGCTTCGTGGCCAGGATTTTTCAGCCAAATAAATTTAATTCCATTGTACATCTGTTGTCGCACACGCTTACTTTGTTTGCCTTGCATGCTTCATACAACAGGGCTTATAAGCGAAAATAAGCTATTACTGGTCCTTCAGTAGCTCCTAAAATGGCGTCCATCCTGCTTCACCGATTCAGTACCAAACAGGAAGAGCAAATCCGTGAGGAGCAAACTGGGTTTCGGGTCGGCCGAGGGTGCATAGATCAAATTTTCACACTCCGTCAGTTACTGGAGCAACGCCACGCTTTTCGTAAACCAACTATCGTGGTATTCCTTGACATCCGAGCGGCATTCAATTCAATCGATCGTGAAAGTCTTTGGAACTGTCTACTGAGACATGGAGTGCCCGAGAAGTATGTTTGGATCTTGAAAGCATTATATTGCCGAACTTCGGGCAGGGTTCGAGCGTACGGACAATTGTCGTTCTCGTTCAATATCTCCAGCGGGGTGCGGCAGGGCTGCCCTATCTCGCCGTTCCTTTTTAACTTCACGATCGACGATGTCCTGAGAAAAGCTTTAGCTGGTCTGGTGGGCGCAGGTGTTGAACTTCTGCCGGGTGAGAGAGCTACCGATCTAGAGTATGCGGATGAGATCGCACTTCTGGGAGATGACCCTCATATCATTCAACAAGCCCTGGACCGCCTGGTACTTGAAGCTTCAAGGTATGGCATGTGCTTTGCGCCTAACAAGTGTAAAACACTTACCCAGGATTGGAGCGGCTCTCTTCCAAACCTAACTGTGTGCGATGTCAATCTTGAATTGGTTGACAGCTTTGTTTTCCTTGACAGTTGTATCTCCGCTGGAGGTTGTGTCGAGGGCAAGATCTCACATCGTGTTCGCAAAGCGGGTGCAGCGTTTGCTAACCTTCGCCACATGTGGCGTCGACGTGATGTTTCACTCCATACTAAAGGCCGAGTGTACAACGCAGTGATGCGTGCTACACTCCTTTATGGCTGTGAAACCTGGTCTATCCGAGTGGGAGATGTCCTTCGGCTTTCTGTTTTTGATACCCGTTGCCTGCGTAGAATTGCTCGCATTTGGTGGCAGCATCGTGTTACAAATATAGATGTCTGCAAGCGGGTGTTAGGACCAGATGGCCACGGACTGAGAGAAATGCTGATGCTTGCTTGCTTGCTTGCGATGGTTGGGACATGTTTTAAGAATGCCTACTTACCGTTTACCGTACCGCGCCTTATTCGCAGAACCTGACAGAAGCTGGGAGAAAAGATCGGGTGGCCAGTCCATGTCGTAGCGCGCTGGGATGAAGAAACTCACCGTAGCGCTAGGCTCAGTTGGGCGTATTCGTTTGCCTGGGTGGGATCCAAAAACCACCTACTAGTTGGCTGAAAACCTTACGCGATGTGGCTACAAACCGAAGTCAGTGGCGACAGTGTATTTTATTATGTGTCATAATTTTTATCTGGTATTATTTTATATAAAAACACCAAAAACAAAAACTCAAAAAGTCGCATGCAGTGAAACTACAAAAACAAGCTGCTTTTTGTGCATTTGCTTTTGCATTTTCCACTTGCCTGCTTTCCCTTTTCCACGCGCTTGCTTATCTGCCCTTCCTGCTTTATATTGATTAGCACTTTGTCTGGCTCCAGACTTGTGCTTCATGATGATGATGACTGCTGCTACTCTTTCATCCTTTTCTGACCCCTCTCCCGCACTTTCGAACCCTTATTCTCCAGTATTCAGCGTGAAAAGCGACCGATTTGAACCTTTTCGACGCTTCGCTTACACTGAAGCTAATGCTCTTTCTAATTCCACGTATATCTGCATACATACGTGTCATGAACGCAAGAACCCCGCATAAGTAAAGCCAACAAACTGCACCAGGCCTCCTCTTGGGTTCGTTGCCGGTATTTGCTGCTTATCAGAGACAAGATACAACTATACCAAACCTTCTTAGACGGTACTTTTGGTGCTTTCCGGGTGATTATTTGTGCTTCATCCTCAGGCAAACAGATTTAGGTATGGCTTTGAATAAACGCTCAATTCGGTCGCTTAGATGTTACTAAGGTACTCAGGCAATGTTAGGCACCGCATATGACCTTAAGGTGTCAATGAACCACGATGAATAACGTACATTTTGTGATCTCAGGGTCACCTTCAACTGTCACCAAAAATGGGCAAACATGTATTGTTACTTCATGCACTTTTCTTTAAGTTCTACTAACAATGGCCCTTATTTTTTCACCTACGTCGAAGAAATATGGACCAATTTATTTAGACGAATTCAGTTCTATTTATGTCCCATTTATGCCATATGCATTCATTTATTCCACGTTTGTTCATGGCTATCAAAATATTTCCATTCTTTTACATTGTCGTATTTTGTTTCGCTTCCGTATCCCCTCTTTGGTCTCGTGATCAGAGCTTCTGATTTTTTGCGGTTAATTGTTTATCGCGAATCGAATGACCAAATGAATTTCGCATTATTCTTTCTTACAGCATTCAAGCAACAATGGCGCGCAGTCAGTGTTGAGGGAATCCATGAGACTAAAATTGAAGAGTACCTCAAGCGAAGAGGAATCTCATCAATGTCTGGTGATAAGAAGAAATTTGTACGTTCCAGCTTGTCAAAAGTTATTTTTGGTAATCTAAACTTTATTCGCTGATAAAACGTTTGTACGTTTTACTGCAGCATGGAACTGCTTTTGCGTTTTCCAGGACTGGTTCTAGGATTCCCGTTCGAATTATTTGCTAAGCAAATGATGCTTGTCATCGTCGGATATACTGCCCTTTCTCTGCCGTATGCGTGGCGACGGAATTCCACCTGAGCTCATCAAATGCTGTAGAACAGCATTATTGCAGCCTCTTCAGCATTTGTTTCTTCAGTGCTGGCCGGAAGTGTGTCCCACAAGAGATGCGAGACACCATGATCATCATGCTGTTTAAGAATAATGGTGATCTAGGCGGCTGCACACTATTTCCAGTGAATGTTTTACTCAAATTGTTTGCTTAAGTCTTACAGATCTTGCTACAAGGTTTAGCTGATAGAGTTTACTCGGAATTGCAATGTGGCTTCCACCGTGAAAGATCAACCTTTGACACGATCTGTTCCCTGAGACAACTTCAAGAAAAATTGTCAGGAACAGCACATGCCATTACACGCTGTTTTTATTGATCTAACTGAGACATTTGACTGCGTTAGCATGGAGGGATGACAAGCTTTTCAACCTAAACTTTTTGAGGGCACAAACCAAGATACGAGATGTACTAATCCATGACCTGCTGTTTACCGACGATGCAGCCATTATTGCTCTCTCGCGAGAACACCTCCACTGGCTAATGGACTGCTTTTGGTTAGCGTTCAAATGACTTCAGATTGATAATCAGCATGAACAAGACCAAAGTCTTAGTTCAAAGCACTGTATCCCCTCCCGTAATCACTGTTGAAAACCGCCGGCATTCTCCAGCACATCATTTCACATATATTGGTTCACCCATCCGGCTAACCTCGCTAGACATCGCGATTGATAATCCGATTGGCAGAGCACCTTGCTCTCTTGTCCCGTTTGAACTTTTGTTGTCTTGGGCTACCGCAAGTTGTCTGTGGAGATTATTATTAATATTATCACACAAGTCTTTACAGACGATGTGCCAACAAGTATACCATGAAGAAGGTACATGATGAAAGAAAAACGAGAGGGGGATTTTTTTGTCTGTCTGTTTACACATGCCGTTTTTGATCTTTTTTGTCTTTTTTGGAATCAGGAAGGGGGGAGGGTCATTGATAAACGGGAACACAAGCACGGCAGGATTCTCGCCACTGGTTCCTTTCTTTTGCCATCACACTGAGTGTTATCAGGGTTTGACAGTCCGTGATAAATGCTTTAGTGTACGTCAATAAAACCTGGAATATCCATGAAAAAACGAACAGAACCTGAATAAATTCCATTTATGGGGATCTGTCGCATCTTGAATGTATGATAGATTTAAAAGTAGCAGATTCTGAATTGCTTTCTAAAGCTACATACGCTGGTTGGATCATGTGCGCAGTAGCGAAAATGTTCTTCGGTTCTGTGAAGCGAACACCGTGCAAATTTGATTTGCCACCAGTAATGAGCTGCATACGCTGGAGTCTAAATGCCATTGCTGTTTTCGTTTCCCATATCTGTCAAGGTCTGGGTAACCTAACAGTATCTTAGTCCATGTTCATTCTATGATTGTGTGGTACGTTGCCTGGATCAGGCTTGCAATTCCACAGATACGTACATACAGAAGGGAAAATGGTCGCATTCTAAAAGATCTACTCTATGGTGGTTTGAACTCAGGAAGTCAGCCTTTGAACAGACCGCGCTAAAAGTATGTATATGTGTGAAAGAACAAGCCTGATCCAGGCAAAGTGCGCTACAGTCAGAGACTGCACGTGGGCTAAGATACTGTCAGGTTTCCCAGGCCTTGACAGATACGAGAAAGAAAATAGAAATGGTAGTGAGACTCCAGCGTGTTTCAGCACTACCAGTGGCCCATCTATTTAGCATGGTGTTAGCCACATAGCACAGACGTACTGAATGATTGCATACCCATGCTGTGAGCACTGCGCAGAGATTGTTCTTCCCGAATCGAACTGTCTTTCTAAGCGCTGTGGAGCATGAAACCCTTATGCGCTTGTTATGCACATCCATGATAGACATCGACCAAAGGAGGCCAAGTACACAGTCTGGCTTATGTCAACACAAAACTAGTTTGTGGCAGCCACCGGCTGATTGCGTGTGGGTGTTTAAAAAATACTTTCTTTCTACTCTGGCAAAACTGCACTTTATTTCTTTATTTGATAATTACAGGTATATGCTTCAGTCTCATTACCATTATCCCTTGAATATGTGTGGAATCCCGGTCACTATGTCCGGACTCAGTTCATGTACTGCAGATAGGGGGGTGATTCTATACACTTCTTAACCGTTACACCACTGCAGCCTCGCTCGTTGTGCTTTACACCACCATGCCATTTTGAGACACGCAACCATTTAACTCGTCGCTTTTCTGTGCATTTTATAGAAATCCGATAACCCACAAATCAGTGATATCTTGAATTTGGGCTCTCCACAATATCGCACACCAAATACTGCTGATGCCGCAAGCCGGACTTGGTTTCGAGATTATCGTGTGTCATCTCACTTAGCTCCGAAAGTGTCATAGCTTTACAGTGTCTATACACCTCTGAGTTGATCAGTAGTCAGTTTATAAGCTCCTCGTTTAATGGCCATAATGTGCGAGTCGTTTAGTGTTGAGTGCACATTTTCCCTCGTTTTGTACGCAAATTGAATGCTCCGCGCTTGTCTTTGTTTTCATAGTTTGTTGCGTTTTAGAATGCACTCTCGTATATTGTTTTTCATTCAATCGTCACTATATTTATGCCATGGTTTCCTAGATTCCCGCGCAACGCAAGAAGCCCGGTCAAAGGCGACCTATCCGCCGTCCCGTTAAACTAAAGGACAATGAGCATGTGGGCGATATCATTGAAGACTTCACAGAAGCACTTTCTGCCAAGTCATCTACAAACTAATCTAGCTTGCTTTTGTAAATTTCTATGAAAAATAAACTCCCTATTCTAAGCTCAATCTTTCGTTATTCTCTAATGTTTGCTCGATTTAAGTTTGACAATACACGTGTTATCAAACTGCCGCTTTTACTCCGTTTCTGTTCTCAGGTTTTCTGTTACTAATGTTAGAATTTTTGGCTGCTGGTGTCGGGGTGGCCGGAAGTCTTGCTTTCAATGCTTGCGGACGAAGACCTCTCTATGCTCGTAAGTTTTACCCTTGATTTCTCCTTCTTATTTGTGTCGTTTTAATTTTTGTCGAAATTATCGCTTTGAACATAGTGTTTGAGATTTTTCGCACGAATCGGAATGTCTCGTTGCGTGCGATGCCATGCAGTATGTGTTAACCGTGCGTTCGGAAAGTGTGCATCCACCGTCGGTATCGAACGTACGATCTCAAGTACTTCTGTTACATGCTACTCATAAGTATGGCGGAACTGATAAATATTCAATTTTGGCCCACTGAGCGTATAAGCGATGGGAGATGAATTATATGGTGACCCGTATTCCTTTCACTGGTTGCTTAGTACATTGGTTTGTTTATATATTTCCGCTGCATCCTCAGGGGTATAATTGCTAGCAATAATATCATTATTTTGTCTGTCAAAGCTGGCGCTAAATTTAACAAATTGCATTCATCCCCCAACTGATTACGCTGTGCGAAATAAACGGGCCATAATTGGGGCGCTCATACAGCCATTACTGTAACATATTTCCGAAATACATAACAGTGGACTCAAATAGTCTGCCAAAGTTAACGTAACGATTATTGTAAACAAAATTCACATAATGAAACCATGATAGCGAAAATTTGAAACGCTATTGTGTTCCTCAGACTAAATGCATGAATGCAAACAAGTTAGATGACGTATAATTAGATTTATTTTTCATAGTATACGCAAACAAGTCTGACCTACAGTTTATAGCTTGAACGTGCCCAGATATATACCATGGGATCGATTCTTTTTGGCCACCCATCAGTACAGATCCTTCGGAATATCCACACAAAGTTTATCACGACTGTCCACAATGAACACATTGGACTTGAGTTGCGTCGTTATTTGAGATCAGCATCCTCTAGTGGGACTCGATCCCCTTGATTAATAATTTAGTTACGTTACTTAAGACTGGCACATTTGAATAGCGTTATATACCCGACCAGTCGTGAAGGAACCAGCAACATCTGTTGTTGTCGCCCAACCGATCTGATCTCAATGTCAGTTCATCCCATCGTTACGATTCGATGACAGAAGAAACGGCGACGCGTTAGCCGTTTTATTTCCCGACACTTTTAATGCATATCAACAACACTTATAGAGTGACTATCATCGTCGATTAACCCTTTTGGGACGTATTTTGATCGGAAACGTTCGATTATATCCACAAAATAGCGCTCACTGTTTGTCAGTTTTGCATCTGTAGTAACTGCGTTTCATGTTTGATAGGGGGGTTGAGAGGTGGATGAATGGTTCTGTGCGTCTGAAGTTGGAGGGTGTGACCATGTGTTCTCGGGTCTCTGTGCGTAACAAATCTTACAAATGAGAATCTTATCATATCTGGATTAGTCGGCAAGTAATGAGCTAGTATGTGCTTATCGCTGCTAGCACGTTTATCACTTGTGTGCTCATCGGCCTACTTTAATGATTGTCATTTATGTATCACATTACTGATCGTAGGATGACGTGCAATAGTTCTAAGCTGCTCACTCCACCCGTTCAATTATATTTTTGTTTCCTGCCACATCCTCGGATAACGCAACAAAAGCACCGTGTCTCATCAACCTGGTTTTGTTTTCCACGCAACTCTCTAAAAAGTTGACATGAAGCGAGGTTCTCGGTTGCGTTTGGTGTCCGCAAAATTTTTTAATAAAAATAAAAACTGTCGTGCTGACCTGTGGTTAGCTATTGCTTTTTCGGTTACCCTGAATGGGAAATGTAAACCATGGCCTTAATTCTTCTATCATTGTGTTCAACGTAAGGTAGCCTGTCTTCCAATTATGTAGTGATTAACTGATGAAGGCATCACATAGTAAACGTTCTTGGAAATGTTCCAATTCGTATTAGGCTACCGGTAAAAAATAAGACAGGCTATTTGGTATGCAGATTCATGGTCGATTCTATAGCATTCCCAGACCAACGTAGACGGTGGCCGGTCACTTAATCCCCAGGGAAGGTATTTAAGATAAGAAGTTATTTTGAACATACCTTTGTTCGAGGTCGACGAATTAGAGGTAGAAGAGAAAACTTTGTAACAGCTATATTTCCACCTGAAACCTGGAAGAAGTAAGAAGACGCAAATAATGGTGTTGCCCGAACGAATAATGCTGTAGAAGGCAGGCATCATGCATTACAGTCACTCTTTTTTTGTCAACATCCCACCATGTGGACATTTCTTAACGGTTTGCGAAAGGATTGCCGACAGCATACGGCCTCAGTTCTTCAAGCAAGTGCTGGGGTTCTTATTTAAGATAAGAAGTTATTTTGAACTTACCTTTGTTCGAGGTCGACTAATTATAGGTAGAAGAGAAAACTTTGTAACAGCTATATTTCCACCTGAAACCTGGAAGAAGTAAGAAGACGCAAATAGTGGTGCTGCCCGAACGAATAATGCTGTAGAAGGCTGGCATCATGCATTACAGTCACTCTTTTCTTGCCAACATCCCACCATGTGGACATTTCTTAACGGGTTGCGAAAGGATTGCCGACAGCATACGGCCTCAGTTCTTCAAGCAAGTGCTGGGGTTCATATCAAACAGAAAAAGAAGTATGCTGGGATTTGCGCCAGGACATCTCGAGCAATTCAGCGATACTCAATTACGGAAAGATTGACGTTTTAACATCAATTGCATATCTCTCCTGTTAAATAAATTCATTTGAACGTATTCTGCATCCTTCAGAAGTTATCAAACTGGGGATTAAGTGACTGAAGATGAAATGTCTGTGGATTAAGGGTCTGACGATTAAGTGTCAGTAAACCACGTAGACATGCGCTATGCCCATAACTCTCGCTCGCTCTATGAAGTTGAGCTTGATAATTTCGGTATTCCTTTGACGATTATCCCTCTTAACCATTGTTTAACATTGTCAATCTTTTACTGATAAAAATTCCGTATTTTATGGGCATTACTGTTTCGGTTTGAACAGAAATGTACCGGACAATCGGTGTGGCTCTTCTTTGTTTTGGCGCCACGTACTGTGCGAGAAAACTATTTTTGCGGAACAAAATTATGCGTTCCCAAGCGATCGATCACTACAAAGCCACGTTTCCGGATCGTGTTCCGCAGCAGCGTAAGTTTCCTAATCGAATCCGCGTGGCACTCCTTTCGTAAACACTTCGAGATACAAATGCCTCCATTTGCCATATTGTGTACTTGTTTGCTACATACACGACGGAGTGAAACTTGTGTCCAGCGATGTGATGACAACTTAGTCTAAAAATCCCGCGTTCATTATGATCATGGCATGAACCGAAAATAATGTGTTATCATTCGCCAGTTAATGTGGTAGCCATTTTTAGCAATCTGATTTGTGTATTTCTACTCTCACTGTGTGTCTGCACCCGATGGCCTCCAATGGTATGCTAGGTGGATGAAGTAGTCCGCAATCAGAGCAGATGCCAAAGTTTCGAACGTAAATGCGAATAGTGTAGTAACAACATCCATTTATTTTTGCCGTCTCAAAATGAATTTCGGGGTCATCTTATCGTTGATCATGCTGGTGTGTTTTGCGAATTTTGTGTTGTCGGCTTGGGGTTTTTATCTGTCACGGCTCATCAGTGCAGTACGATTGATCCAATGCTGCTGTTTGCATCGATAAAAGCTATGCCATTGTCATATTCATACTCAACTCGGGTATTTGTCATCTCCTGGAAACAAGCCAGGAGTAAACTGAGCCGATTTTACACGCTCGATTAGCTTCGAACAATCAAGTCAATCATTTTCTACAATCATCCGCTGTGAACTGACCGGATTGTTCTGCTTTATCTGCTGCTTGATGCCCTTAACTTCAACGAGTTATCGGCCCAAAACACGATGGCAATACAAGCATCATACTCGGTTAGGGGGTTTATTCTTCGATTTTCTTCTAAACACCAATTATTATTCCCATCATCCTCTACATTGTTAACATGCTTTTTATCTATTGTTTCTGAGAGTCCAGTATGCGATGAATTCCACAACCTTCGCTTTAAGTATTGTGGTACACATACATGTATTTTGGGCGTTTCTTATCGGCTTGAATATCCCCATTATCAAAATAACGATAATTTGCACAATTTTTGGAACGCCGTGATCCATTCAGTGTACCTTATATCCGGAATAAAACAGTCAGTCTGCGAGTGTCATGATTCACTAGTCGGGTGCGTCCTGTTTAACCCTGTCTACTTACGGTAACTCTAGTTACCACCTCAAACAAGCAGTCGATTGTTCAGTAGCTCCCGTCGGTACCTTCATTCATCATCGGAGTGCACTTGCAGGCAGCGTCTGGCATCTGATCCATAAAAATTAATCATTTGTTTTATTTATGCCATAATTAAGCCGAATAACACAACAATATCATAAAATACGTATATCAATTACCGTAGACAAAGGGTTAAATGCGGTTAGAGAAGACATTGTGAGAGGTTAACGCAAGAGTTGCTGAATTACGCGCTTCTTAGTTGCATATTTGTTAAGCCATAGTGTGATATTCGTTCCAGATAAATGCGATGAGTGGCGTATCGATTGCACTGTGAATATATATACATATATATATTTGCACAATCTGATACAGACATGGTGCCGTTGCACGGCACTGTGAATGCAAGTTGTTTGTTCCTTGAATTCATATTCCCAACCTGGCGATCTCGTGGTCTTTCCTTTAATTTTATTTACTGGGTATAAGCACGCGCACACATTAGGCAATGTCGATAAGACAGGCCAGTGCCAGATATTTGACAGACTGTTTACAGAAATCATGGGCCCATAGCCACTTGAATGGAAAAACGCTATTTAGGTTCGGAAATCCTTCGCTGACTGTAGACTTATTTCACCTATTTTGTTAACTGACTATACTTATACTCCCCTTTGTCGTGTTCCCATTGGTCTCTACCGTTTGAACATACCAATAACATTATTTTGATTTGTGTCCCCTCTCGATCTCTTCAGCCCCGCTGTATTATAGAGATGTGCTGCAAGAGTGGAAACCAAATCGTTAAACTTTCATTGCGATCGCACGGACACTTCTGTAGCTGGACTAGTCTCGCGAAATAGAAGGCGTGTCTGCTCGTTTTTCGTTCTCTCTCTTAATAAATTTTGTATAATGATACGATGTTGGAGTATGGAACATATTAAAGCATTTTCTATTTTATTGACTTTTGACCCCGGTGGGTCCAGTGAGTCTCGGGTATACCTGACTGATTAAATGATCACGAAATTCATGTAAGATTTTGTCGATTGGATATAAACCAACTTCATATTTCGGGTATCTTAGATCTTCATTTGTTTAAACACGTTCAGCGCAAGCTTCTCAGTGCTTCCGTTCTCACTTTGTGTAATTACTGCTCGTGTGCATTCCTCGTGGAAGTGAAAAAGGTATTCGAATTAGGCTCATTTTCTTGCATTTACGAGCCCTTGCTTTGTGCGTGAAAGCAGTTAATAATCGATCACCCTGACCATACGGCGTTTGTAACCAGGTTTGAATAGTTACAAATGGCTTATCGGAGCGCAGGTGTGGTCTCCATCTGTCGGCGGTATCTACATAAATTTTGAATGCCTGATCATTAGTTCACGTACTTCATGCACAGCTGGATAACAGTCTGATCATTTGTCAATTGCTCTTCCCAATCGCTACTGGAAAAAGTAATTACCGTATAAACCAGGATAACATCTTGAAATAAAGACGTAAAGTTACTTTGGTGGTTGATGGTTAACATGCGAGGATTCTGTTGCATAAAATCGATACAACAATCAATATGTACACGTACACTGAAATAAGTGACTCGGCCTGAGACGTTGTATCGAGTATAAGACAATTGCTGAAAGTAGAGAAACGCAAAAAAGACAAAGAAACAAATAATTTGGTCATTGGAATTCGCGTAAACAAGTAAAAGAAGAAGACGGTGGTGGTGGTCACGTGTACGCGGTGATTTATCACGTTTGGTATCCTCGTTGTATTAGGGAAGAGGTAGAAACGCAACTTTATTGATTGATATGCACATTCTCTGTGGGAAGGGAATGATTGTCCGCATTATTACGCAAATGCCGAGCTACGCATTACGATTTGGGTGAAATTGTCGTCGGGTTATCCACGGAGATTGCTTCGGTGGAGATCCGGTGTATCAAGGTGGATAGCTTTGGACGCTTCTTGTGGTCAACTTTACAAGCGTCCATCGCCACTTGTGAAAACCACTCGGGGCAATCCTCCGGTACCGGGAGTTCTGCGTGGTCGAGCCCAAAGTCCTGCGAATGAAAACAACTTTTGGAGGTTAGAGGAATATCCCCAGCCGCTGGAGTGCAAGAGAAATTCTCGTTTATTGGCGACTGCCGAGGTCTGGATCCAGCCAGTGCCGAGTCGCTGGTCTCTCGCATAGAAGAGAGCCAGTACCATTTTGTGTTGCATGCATGGGGAGCGAAAAATTGTCTTTCAGTGGGACGGACGGCCCCTGATACCATCAAGTTGCTCATTGTAGTAAAAAAGAATTGCTGACATCATTAACGACTACAGATTACTCCTGGTTGGAATAAAAATGCACTACGTTCGCGTGATGTATTTTATGTCATCTCGCGAAGAGAAAACAAATGTTCGTCGATCAACCAATTACAATCTTGTATTCAGGCAAAGTGCTGCACATGGGTAATGTCAGATAATGTCAGATTGCCCATGCCTCGACAGGTATGAGAAGATAAAGCGGCATTGAGACTTCGTTGACGTAACAATTAGGCCCGATGACACTTGCATAGTTCAGTAACGGACATCTCAAGGAGCAAACAACTGTGAATTTCTGAATCGGATTAAAAGATTCACTGGGCTTTATTATGCGACATTATAGGAGATGATAGGTGCTTTGAAGAAACGAAAAAACACCAAAGTAAAATGTTGCTCACACACCCCTCGCTAGCACACCACTTCCGGTTTTTGGCTAGTTGCCGTCATCAGGTAGGGACAGTAAGATTAGGTTCAGTGAGCCTTGAAACAGTGGATAAGTGGTAAACAAAGTTATACTTGAATGCCACTGTTACAACGGTGTTCGGCGAAAAGAATTAGTGGGGAAATGGAACTCGTTAAATTTATCACCGCTCTTGTTCGAGTTGGCTCGACTCATGCGAATCAAATCCGGGTTAAACTAAAGATACACAGATTCTAAACATCAATAATTATTCAATCACTGTACCTGGGTTCTGGGTATTTGTGTCCCGTCGTTTAATAGCCGTGTGATCAACTCGCACACCAAAAGTCCGTAGGCAAACACATCGGCAGCAAACGTGTACGGGGCGGTATCCGTGAGGCATTCTGGAGCAATGTAATACGGATTGCCAACCAAGGACATTGGCTCCGAAGGCAAACTGTAACGGAATATACTGAGGCGTAAGCAACGTTCCTCGGTGCTTGAGTAATCGTGAATAGGTGTAAACTGTTGATTGGATACATTCCAAACTGTTAAACATTACTTGTTTAGCCCCATCCACATGTGTGGACACGTGATTGAACAGGTTGGTCCTGCCAGTCTCATCCAACATTGGCTTATGTGTTCAAACCATGTTTACCTTTTCTCCGCTGTTTCAAAATATGCGGATCCTGATCGTATTGCCCTTAACCGATGCGTGCAAACAGCACGGAACCAATCGTGGAGTGTGCGTGATGGAAATGTATGTAAATCCAGGTTTTCGTTAAGCGTTTGCTGATCAAGTTGGTTTGAACAGAATTGAAGCACGGAGGCAATGGAGATTCATTTACCTCATTTAAAAATATCTCCAAAGACGGGTAAACTTACGATACGGTTTGACTGGCCCACGGGCAATAGTGGCACTCAGTAAACACACGAAACTTGGGTAAACATTAGACAGAAAGAGCAAAATAAAAACTCAGCTCATGCTCTAAACATTCATCCTTGGGTTTCGTTATTTGTTCCAATGTTGTCATCGACTATCTATAAAATCCTCCTCCCTAGCGTGCGTCTGTCAATCATGGCCTGCACGAGTGGCCTGTAATCTCAGCAGAACTGCTTCTATTGATAGACGCGTTAAAACCAGGTACATCTGGCAGACGTGATTCTGAGCATGCAAGTCTTTCGAAATCTTCCTTGGCATCATCATCAAAGACAGCATTACACCGGTAGCACGTACCGAATGCTTGACTGCCATACAACCATGAAAAAGTAAAAGTTGGGGAAGGGTGGGACTTAAATTGCTACGGCTTTTATAGAAGAGTAAGCACAAACAAACTGGGAAGAGGTGCCTACACCTCGAATGGAACATGCATTCAAACAAGTTTCGTGAACGAGTAGAGCAACATCAGCACGGCAGCTTCCTTGCGGCTTTCACTGTCATGCATCATAACAAGCTTTTCTCGTCACTCCGCTTGACAACATACAAGGTTATGCAAACACTCCAAGAAGATGCTTAGTGCAAGACCGCCATTGAACACGGTTTCGGGACATATCCTGAAGCGTAACTAACCATTGCGATATATGATCGCGGGGACACCAGCCTGGAAGACGCGCTGCGCCTACTTTGGAAAGGTTACTAGTAAGAATTTTTAGCTGCCTATGCCATGTGACGGTTTGGCCACCCCGAGATTTACGCCAATCAGGATGTGGCGTCGCAAAAAGAATCTGTTTCGGAAGTCGGTGGTCCGGCATCCGTAAAACGTGGCCCAACCAGCGTAACCTATGCAGGTTGATCTGCTTCTCTATATCAACATTACTACCGAACAACTTATATCGGATAGCATCGTTGCGTATGCCATTGTAACACCTAACTCCTAGAATGCTGCGGAGATACGGGTTGTCAAATACTTGGAGACGCCGAATGTGTTTTTTACGTAAGGTCCAGGTTTCGCACCCATATAGCAACACAGCCCGAACTGTCGCTTTATAGACTCTACCCTTGAGTAACAGAGATAGTCCTTTCTGAGGCCAGAGGTGACCTAGGTTGCGGAATGCTATGGCCGCTTTAGAAATGCGTGCGGAGACCTCGTCATCTAACGATTCAGAATTATTGATACAACTACCGAGATACGTAAAACGATCTACAATCTCAAGCGCCTGATTGTCAAGTAATAAAGTGCTGTTCGATATGTCGATGTCCTGCAGCAGAACACTGCACTTAGAGGGTGCAAAACGCATTCCAAATGCGGGCACAATAATAGATAGCTTGTTCAGTATCGCCTGTGCATCTGTATACGAGTCGAAGAGCAGAGCAGCATAATCCAAGTCGAGAAGCTTGACGCCTGGCATTATGAGAACTCCGAAATCTGGGGCACCATCGTTGCACAACTCCATAATTGCATCAATTACAAAATTGAACAAAAACGGGGAAATCGGACATCCTTGTCGGACGCCACTTGTGGTGTGGAATTTGGGTGAGACTTCGTTGTAAACCATAACGCATCCGGATGTATGAGCATAAAGTGCACGTAGTATGTTGACATACTTTTGCGGAACGCCTTTGCACAGCAAGGTGTTAAACAGGACATTTCGATCGACTGAATCAAATGCTCCTTTGAAGTCTAAAAAGATGGCTATTGTCGGCTGTCGATAAGTGTGCCGCAGTTCTAAGATCCGTCGAAGAGTAAAAATGTGATCGACACAGCCTCTGCCAGGCCGGAAGCCAGCTTGCTGCTCTCGGATCTGTGATTCCCTATGCGATGTTAATCTCCGAAGACATATGGACGCTAATAATCTCGTAATGATGGGAGTAAGACTTATCCCACGGTGATTAGAGCATGAGTTTCGCACACCTTTTTAAATATAGGTATGATAACCGATTCGCCCCAACTCGGAGGGACGGATTCTGACAACCAACTTCACGGTGGAGATCGCCTAATGTGCGGATTAGAACTTGGCCACCTTCTTTGAACAAAACAGGTGGTATGTCATCGGGGCCAGCAGCTTTGAATCGTTTCATCGATTCGATACATTCTCTAATTTCTAAATCATTAGGGGGATCTACGCTAACAGACCAAGGATCACACTGCTTCAAATGAGGGAAAGATTCTGTTGCAGGCGACCAGCTGAATTGCTTTTCAAAATGTTCGACCCAACGTGAGAGGCGGCGATTCTTATTAGTGATAAGAGTACCGTCAGTTTCAGCGATAGTCTCACTCACTCCTTTTTTCGTAGGCCCAGTCGATCGAATAAGTTGGAAGAGTTTTCGCACGTTACCCGCGTTATTTGCTTGGCATTAGTAAATATGAAAGTTTACAACCTATTAAGCTAAGACGATGTTTCTTTTTGGGTGTTTCGGTTAAATATTGTATTACCGATCTTAGAATTATTACCGGATCACGGATACTTCATCATCTGTGGTCAATACAGCAGTAGCCGTGATAGCTTATTTTGTGCTAGTTAAAAAAAACCTGAGCAGGTCGATACAACGTACATCTCACTAGGACGTTAGTGTATGTCTTAGCCCCTTCATCACAATAGTATATTCGCGGTGTAAAGTGTTTTAAACCTACCATATTACTACTAAATTATCCCTCAAGTTTCGAACGAAACAAGAAGCCCGCAATTGATATTCAACTCAGAACATCAGTTAATGGTGTCAAATTTTAAAAAGGCAACATACCGGTCCAAATCTAAACACAGTCCCAGATCGGCAATCACAGCAGTGTAACGGGGTGACGAGGACTCAGAACACAAGGATGTCCAAATTGGCTGTTGCCAAATCGGAAGGACGGCGGGTGTTGCGACAGCTCTACTCGGGGTGAAGGGCAAATCATCATCCAGTGCGGTGGAATTGCCGTTCAACAGTGTTCCATCCAAGCTGTCCGCTACATCACCCATTAAATTGAACACTGTACGCTTGTGACGAGTGTACAAATCCGGACTGGTCATCACATGTGACAGCGTTGGTGACGGAGATGAGATCAGATCGAATGGTATATGATGGGGTGGACTGGACATCAGAGATGAGCTCGAACATGCCATTTTCCTCGTGGAGGACGGAGGGGAATCGGGAAAGTTGATTTGGATTAATATATTCTGTTGTAAGACAAAATCGTGAAATATTAGACAGTCTGGTCTTGTTTTTAACTGTTCACTGATAATAGAGCTTTAAAAGAAACATTACGGTGATCTAGAGACTGGGTTATTAAAGGCTGGAAAGTGTTCAGCGTCACCAAAATTATCATCATTTTGGCGAACGCGTCTGACACCAAACCATTTTGTTGAGTCAATTCAATTCAATTTAATGGTCTAAAAAGCACATAGCTTTACAAAAACCACAGAATAATATGCGAATTACAAATAACATAGGTAGTAAAACGGGGTTTGTTTGCCTACTGATTAGTTCAGGAATCACGTAAAAATACATAGAGCAGAAATTGTTTTCAACCGGTTTGATAGGGTAAATATGTATAGTTTACTTGGATGCATTGGTTCAAAGCTTTATGATGCAGAATATATTGTTTCAATGTTTGGATTGGTCGACATGAAGTTGTCCAAGTTCGATTTGAATATATCCAAGTTGGGTGAATGTGCAACGTTACGGGGTAGGGAGTTCCAAGTAAAACATACACGTACAGAATAAAAATACCTTCGACAGTTCAGCCTCGAGTCGGGAATAAGTGCTGTATAGTTATGACTCCGGCTTGTTCGTGGTGGTAGTCGCTTATACCTCGTGCATGCGTCGGTGGAGCAATGTCAACATGACTAACGTCCAACGTTCACTGTCTTTCGTCACAATAAGGCTTTGTTATGTTATTGCACATATGCTAATAAGATCATTCAAGCACTTTGACAATCGGACTGTTATTTGATGTGGCTTCGAGACAGAGAAGGATCGTGTGAATTCTAATTTGAAAGAAATTTCAGTGTTTGCAGATGTAACCTGACTGCCTTTAATACCACATTATCGTTGGAGAATCATGTCTCCGATATGCACAAAAGTCTGACAACCGTGGCGTTTGGTGCCGTCAGGAAGAAAGAAGCATAAACGGGCGATACGCGGTAATCGAAAATGGTGCTTCGTAGTCCGAAATCCCAACGTATGGGGGCCTAGGTGCCATCGCAATTCTAGTTGAGGGGAATCGAAGTAAACTTCCTGGGAGCATACCTTGAACGTCAGCAAACGACGATGAAGGTGCGGAGGTCTAACAGAAGACCATGCGTCGCGCAATGTCAGAGGCCGAGTGGACGGAGAATTCGATAGGTTGCATAGATTAGGACATAAACAGCACTACACGGAGCAGCTGGTCTTTATTCATTTCAACTGCTGATCTGTTAAACACTGTGGTACTCTTGCAGCACAGAAACACTGTTCACAACCGCTCAACAATTAGGCCATCTTGCTTTCCACGTGAGATGGATTTTCACATTTCTTTTTGTTGGCACCATAACCATAATGCGTATCAGCTCGGAGAACAACTATGTCTTACAACCATAATGCGTACACACGTATCATCTTTTAAAATGTATTACGCATAGGTTATTGTTGTTGTTGAATGCAATACTTCCGGTTATTCAGGTCAAAAGTTCAAAAGCTGATTTACACGTTGCACGTGTGTCTACGAGTAAGATGAAATATTTGGCAATGATAAAGACTGAAAAACAGTGAACATCAAAAGTGGTAGCCTCCAGTTGAAACAAAATCGGCTAGATGAGTTGTCAATGTGCTGATGTTGTATTGCGACAGCATAAACGCGCAACTTGATGTATCAGAAAAAATGTTGGCGAGCCGAGGATCTGGAAGCTATTAATTTATCAAACAAACTAAGCAAAAATATCTTCAGGCCAATTTAGAAATGATCTGAAGAAAGTGAATTAACCGATACCGCGTCGACTGATGGCAAGTGTCCTGATTGATGTGTATTCAATCACTTCTCGTTAAGACGAAACTATTTCAACCAGTCGAATGAGCGAATAGCGGAAGGGGGGTCATCGAGCTAACAGAGATTGGGGAGTTTGTGTGACAGTGCCGGGGGGATTTTCCTTTATCGGGCCGTTGGGCCAATTAGACCAGTGTAGGTAAAGTGATAATTCACCCAGTAGACATGGTGCCGGACTTACACTTATTTTCCCCACGACTGCCAGGTCCCATTTTAATATTGAGTATGGTGAGAAATGCACTGGGGCTTCTGACTGCGAACCTAATGATTGGAAGGCTCATATCTTCCCCCTAAACCATGGGGTTCGAGGGAGAGTATAAATAAAAAATCGTTTTCATGCTCGATGCTGTATGAGCGTGATGTGAGCAGAAATGCGTTAGCGAATAAATGTATGAAATTGCAAGTCTGGATCCATGAAAAGTGCCGCACCGCCTGAAACTGCGCGAGGACTGAGATACGGTCAGGTTGCCAGGGCTTGGACGAATATAACAAACGGTAATGGCAGTGAGAATCCAGTGTGTTTCCCGTTTCACCTAAGTACCGTTGTGAAATCAATTTAGTACACACGTCACATACTGCCCTTGTGTTGTAGAACCATTCAAACACACGCGACAATGATCCCTCTTCAACAACGAGAGGAAATAAAAGCCGATCAGATCAATAGTTTGGTTGCCTGGTGAAAACTCACTGCAGATGAAAGATCACGGTGGATAAGATTGTGGTGATGGAGATGTTGTAGGCCGTTCGCGATATCCAACGCGAGACCTACCCGCACGGACCAAGAGAGGTTCACATGTCTCGCTGACAGAAGACTGGAAAGATTCCCGCCATTGGCCAACTAGGAAGCGCGAAACCAAGCAGCTCATTATTAGTAATGGTGATGATGTTGATGAAAACAATAGCACTAGCGGCTATGACGAGAAATTGAAATGTGGATGAGCGCATAGCTTTATTGTTCAAAGAAACCTAGGATCTAAAAATAAAAGCGCGCTGAATCAGGTGATAAAAAAGCGATGGATATGGACATAAGAGTGAATTGAAAAGCAAATTCCAGTTCATAAAAGGGGGAAGGATCGAAGGGTCCGCGAAAAGTGAAAAACGACAAAATCTTTAGGTTCATTCATTGTACAAGATCACTGTCAGCAGTAGCACACCTATAGTAGTTATTTTAATTGAATGGTATAAAATAGTGACAAAAAATGAATAGATAGTGTGTTGGGGAAATGAGAGATGCGTGGGGCATCGAAATAATAATAACATTGTCTTAGACTTAATTCCTGATCACGTAGCATAACACGTCGTGATTAGGTCTCTCAACTCATTCGGGTAACTCGATTGAACTCAAGGTTTAAATACTTCATCTCAGCGTTTACTCTGTCGCATATTCCGTATTCTTTTTAGTCGCACTCTCCTTTCACAGCGATATGTCACTAAAGTATTCAGTACTTGCTACTGATATAATGTCCTCTATTGAGCTAAATTGGATCTATATATGTAGCCGAACATCACTCCCTAGTTATACATTTGACATTTCATACCGTAATCCTGAGGTGTTGTACGGCGTTCGCTTTTAAGCCATAAATCCTTCAATGATAATGATAGTGACGCACACTGCAGCAATGGCCCTGTTAGCAACAAAGCCGATGTTATCTTAAATAAAAAGTAGAATTGTGAATAGTAATAATAGTACGCTAATTAGTGCACGTGCGGTTTTGATCATGTGACAAGATGGTTTACATAAGATCGCAAAACATGTTGAAGAATGGACAGCGGACTATGACTAGTCTTAAATCAAAGAGAAGTGCTACAAATTATAACTTGGGTACATTTCATCAACACTGACCACCAATATATTGATGAAATTGCGCAAACCACGTTACCCCTAAAAATGAGAAAACACCAAAGTGGCGTTAATTCATTTGAGAAGTGAAATAACGAAGCGGGCCATTTAGTGAATCGAGTATTATACCACTAAGGTTATGCGCAACCGTTGAACGTTCATTACCCTGGCGCGTAAGACAAAAATAAAACCACAATACATCAGATTTGAATGGGTTGCTGCCTGGTCGATAATCGGGTCACAATCCCTATACAATCATGAATCCCGGGCGATTTTGGCCTTAAGAGAAATTGAATAGGGCTGTCTAAAGCTCAGCCAAAATGTAGCTGAGTAGATTTCGATGTGGCGGAAAAACTAATCCTGCACTACAGTGTAAGTGCGTAGGGGGGAGTAAACGATACGACTAATTGATCCCATACGGAAAATAACAAACGCCAGCAAAACACTCACCTCGGTTAGACATGCGAAGCGAGCGCCGATTACACACGAGCCAAACAACCTGACGGTAATGAGAAAAAATAGTGCGGGAAAGAGAAGTACAGCAATTCGTGTGAATCAATAAGAACACATGCCCGAAAAAAGAACATGATTGTTTTCATGCACTTGGTAAACAACTGGCGAATCAGGACTGTTGCGCATTCCAATCCAAGATCGATGGAGCTTTGACGTGAGATGCTCACAGTATTGGGTTAAGTCGGAATGCGCTAGGATGCAAATGATGAATAGACTTAAAAATTTTGTAGAATTTTTCAGACCTTCAATTCAGTAAAATATGTCAGACAACGAGCTTAGGTTCAGTAGGACTTCGAAATGTAGATGATTGGAACACAACGTTTGACTTTGAAACCAACGTTCGACACAGTGCCGATACACAGTCACGGGGATTCATGGTCACGTGTTAAAACGTTTTGTTCACAATAGCCATGCGTGCAACCAGTAATTAAGTGCAAGCAATGGCGAAATGAACCAAGCTAAAAATATACAAACAGCGTGAACTAAAGTTTGTAATGAATCTGTGAGAGTAGTTTATTGGTAACGTTTCGCTTCTGACACAGAAGCTTCGTCAGACCAAGGGTGTCAGTACGAACAGGGATCAAGCTTAAATTGCATTCACCTGACCAATCATAAGCTGGTTAAGAACTGAACAGTCCATGGTGGGTTCTGCGCTCGTTAAGAAGGACAGGCGCGTTCAATATCAACTGACGCACCACCACCCCTACGTGCCGTATAATCATGGACTGTGCAGTTCTTAACCAGCTTATGATTGGTCCGGTGAATGCAATTTAAGCTTGATCCCTGTTCGTACCGACACCCTTGGTCTGACGAAGCTTCTGTGTCAAAAGCGAAACGTTACCAATAAACTACTCTCACAGATTCATTACAAACTTTATTTTTTCATAATTATGGTTCCCCGATGTTTCACAAACATTTTCCATTAGATAGCGTGAACTGTTTTAAAATGTATTCCAAAGAATGAAATTTAGAATGAATTTAATGCATTGACAAATGTTTGTGATCGATCGGGGAACCATTTTGCTGTAAAAGGAAGTTTGTAATGAATCGGTTAGAGCAATTAAGGTGTTACATGCGGGTGATGCATCAATTGATCTTAATCTCCGCGGTCTGTTTTAACAAGTTCCGCGCTTACCATGGACTGTGCGATTCTTAGCCAGCCTAGGATTGGTTAGGGGAATGCAATATAAACCTCATCTCTGTTCATACTGATACATTTGTTCTGACAAAGCTTCTGTGTAAAAATTGAAACGTTACTAATAAAGATGTTCAAAGAGACAAGCAATTAAAGCAAATCGATCACAGAGTTCTAATTGCACGAGTGATATTCCGTACGATCGTAAATGTTCGCGTTATCCTAGGTAGACTTCAAGTTTGGTTGAATAACATCTAAGTGAATATGCTCGGGAGCAACACGTTATGGCAAAAAGCTGTTAACGTTTCGCTCCTGGCACAGAACTTTCGTTTTATGAAAACAAGCGGGAAGCTAAGTTAACTATCGATATTTTGATAAAACTTGGTCTGGCCTGATAAAAGATAACAATACACGCTAAGAATGTTGTACCTGCAACGACATGATCAAATATAACTTGTATTCTGCGTTGGCCTAAAAATAAATTGTCGTTCGTCATCGCCGCGCTGCGACCGAATTGAGGGTTTAACCAACTAGTGCATGTACTATTGCAAGCAGAGTGTGACGGGCAAAACTATCCCGGGGTGACAGTAAGCCCAGAGTCGTTAAAACCAGGGTGGCTCTCACGTTATTGAATTCAGTGCAGATAGGGTGGAATGTTTGTAATGAGAATAAAATATAGGCTGCGCCATGTCGCTATTAGCACTCAGCATTGATGGAAAACAAGTAAAGACATTTCCCAAAACCGTTCAGCGAATGATATTTAGCAAAACGTGGACAGGCTGATTTAAACCGTTGTTGACATCGCTGTCACTAGACACAAGTCTAGATTTAGCTAATGTGTAAGCAGACTGGGAACGAAAAAAACCACAATGCGCCTGCGCGAAAAATGGAAGGCACTTATAGCGACATTGGTTTGTAGTTTCAAAATGAAATTATGGATGGATGAGAAAAATTCTCGTGTGCTGATACCCCTATATTTCCACGATAACCAGGTAGTAACAAATATATAAGTAGTCATCTATGCATCTGAATGATTGATATGGAACATGATTGGGGAAAAACATGACTTCGCACAGAAAATTATACAATTGTGTCAATTGAAATTTGTTTACCAATTGTAGACTAACATCTGCTTATGGGCAATGTGTTGGAGACTGGGGTTTGAGTTGATTAAAGTGCTACGTAGAAATACCCCTATATTAAATCCTCCAGCATGCTATTCTCTTGCTTTGATTAATATAAACGTTGTGATAGAATCGATTATTGGATTGGCAAGACTACATCGTGGATGGTTGAAATGTGATTGAACACAAGCACATTTTGTATCAGGTGGAGATCATTTAAACAGGTGGTCGATGTTACAAAGTTCGTTTGAAATGATTGTGATACAAAATGGATCACGCTAAACAACAGCGTAATCATTAAACAATTTCAACTGGTGTAACGAACGCACAACTGTGTATCTAATTAGCGTGTTCGTCCCAAATCACTAATTTGTTGGTAGTGGTCTCCATCAGTGGATATCAACCGTGAGTGTATATTGCAAGCGCATGGGAAGCTCTTATTCCGCACCACGTCGCGTGACTCTAAAATCCTATTCAAAAGTAACAATCTCTCCCTAACGTTTATAGCATAAAGATGTCTGTGTAAATTTATGTATGAAACCTCGGAACTAAAGTCAAGTCAAGAGCCACACAGACATAGACTGCCTAGACAGATATAACAAGGTAGAAATGGTAGTGAGACCCTCCTATGTTTCCGAACGCAGGTTAGTACTAATGACAAATCAATTTAGCATGATATTACCCGTGCAGAACAGATATACTACACGAGTGCACATCACTGCGCATAGGCTGAACAAGATCTATCAGTGAGATTTGCACGTTGTATGTATGATCACTGTTCAGCAGTGAAAGACAGCACCACTCTTCATAAACGTGATGCCAACGCTTTGACTGTCCCTATAAAGTAATCACTCAATTGCAAATGTTTCCCAACTCACAGGGTAAATGTCCGGGGCTTTCATATCTTTTTTTATACCTCTCGGTCGCAGTGGTCTAAAGGTCGACTACCTGATTTTAACTACCCATGAAGTATATTTTTCGGAGTACGTCAGTGTTCCAATCTATGGACACGGCCCAGCCAAAGTAGCTGATGCAACCGCTGTCAAGTGAACATGCCTCGTAGACCAGCTTTAAAGAACACTTCTGCATTTATTACTTTGCCTATCCACGATACGTTATAGATGTAACGGATATTCCAGTAAGCATTCAACTCCAGCTAAGCGCTATATGTATATGTATAAGACCACAAGCCCGATGCAGGAATAGTGCCGTACAGTCACAGACTGCACTGCAGATAATGTCAGGTTGCCCAGGCCTAGACAGTTACGAGAAAGAAAATAGAAATGGAAATCGTAGTGAAACTCCGGCGTGTTTCAGCATGCAGCTCACTACAGTTGGCCAATCAATTTAGCACGATGTTAGCCGTACAGCACAGAAGTACTGTACGATTGCACATCCATACCTAATGGGACTGCGGCTCCGGATGACTCAAGTGTAGATGATAAATAAAGGTAAATCTCAAATTTATTCCAAAATAATGACTTATGCGTGGGAAATTAAGTGGAAGTAGTGAGTATGAGTTATACAATGTTGAGTGCGCCAAGCTCATGTAATTGTATGTATGAAAGCACAAACCTCGACACAAGCAACTTGTCGTGCAGCTTGGTAGAGTGTACGTAGACAAAGATATATGTTCTGGATTCACAGAGCAAATTTTGACCTCTGTCTGTTGCGTAAAAATATAAGAAAACTGGTAGTGAGTGAAGAAGTTGTGAGCATGCCACAAGTTTGTCAGATAGGTGGATTTGATCGAATGATTGTATGGACAGGTCAGTTGAGTTTAGCTATGGTTTATTTGACACTGGTTTCAAAGTTTAATACGCGTAACCGTAGAAAATAAAAATATAACGGCCATGTAAAGAATGTTATTAGTGAGCAAATTTACTTGACCACGTTTTTGTGATTGAGTTTATTTAAAAGCTCGATTTCATGACGATGAGCGGAAGCCTCTTTGGTCAATTTCATCGCCATGAACTGATCGGTAGGACGATGGTGGACCTAGTGAACAATAGAAAGTGAGAATAACCGCATACCAGAAACACCGAAGCAAAATATCCATTACCCAGTTTACCCACGATAACCATGTCTTCGCAGCAAAATAAATGACATCCGGCTCTGCGCATAGCTTCTGCCGACTTTGTGGGGGCAAAGTGGGTATAATACTTTCGGCTAAGAACACCAGCGAGATCCATTTCGAGGATAAATTTGATAAATGCCTAGCATCCACATTAGCTAAACCTAAGACGGTGTGATTTCGACCTAAAAAAGAAACGTACTCAGTTGAATTTCAGTTCAAATTTGAATTAAGTTGAGCAATGTTAACAGGAACACATTCAAAAAGCTGTTAAACATTCGATATTTAATTTAAAAATTCAAACAGGATTATAAAACGATTGCATCGAAACTTATGTCTCTTATAAATCCACCAATGTGTCACTGCACGGATGTGCAACTGCACGGATGTGCAATCGTGCAGTACTTCTGTGCTGTACCATCTTTATCTTCATCTTTATTCTCGATTTCTCATATCTGTCTAGGCTTGGGCAACCTGACAGTAATATCGCTTACGTGCAGTCTCTGACTGTGCGGCACTTTGCCTGGATCAGGCTTGTGCTTTTATACCATACCATACATACCAATGTGTCATAAGAATGACACTTGTCAATACGGGCCTCCCGTGACTTTATTTTCTCGCACTCCCATAGAGATCGTACTGCATCATTCAGTCGCAAAAAAAGAGTTGCGATCAAAGAGTTGCCTGGGTCACGCGTTAATCTATCCATTTCATTAGCGACTCGATGCGTTCTTGTCCATTATAACTCGCAAGTGAAAAATTGAAAAATTTAACGTTGGCGCATTGGCACTTTAAAAAACTGGAGGAAGCAACAGACAAGTTTCCACTTATTGAAAAAAATGATCCATGATTCGCCGTCAACTTGAGTAAGTCGCCTTTTCATTCCGCACGGCACACTCAGCAATGCAATAACTGGTGCCGGTTTGTTGCAAGTGGGAAAATGTAGCTTAAGTTTAGTGGCCTATGTAATGGTTCTATGGTCGTAAAAATTACATCGCGCTGCCACTAAACCTGTGTGATAGTTTGCTTATATAGATGGTATGTTGATGGACATTTGGTGGTATCCTCTGAGAACCAACAGGAGCATTCGTACAAGACAGGCTAATAAATGGAGGTTACACAAAATGCGGTTCTACCAGGTGCCTCTTGGGTAAGGTTTTTTAGCCAAAGACTCCGAATATGGCTCCCTAAACTAATCTGCAACTTCGGTCTCGGCAAATACGTAGTAGCGCATCCGCAAACAGCAATGGAAACATACATAATGACAGATTACGTGCTTCCGTTCTTGCTGCTTGCACAGTATGTTGCAGCGTTCATGGTTGGAATGTCACTGAACACAAGCACATTTTGTAATAAATGGAGATCACTTAAACAGGTGGTCAATGTTAGGAAGTGTGTGCTCGCTGCTCGCACTGCTCTTAGTTTATAATAACCGTTTTCTAGTCACCTAGTTGGTAGCTCAGCTGACCTAACTGGTAATGGCGCTGTTGCAATAATAGAAGGATTATAAATCGGCGAAGGCAAGTAAAGGCCTTTACAGCTAATCCAGCTGCAGTTGGGACGACCCATCTCAGTGCTCGAGTTGCCATTAATCAAACTTCGCTGTGATTTCTTACACTCAATGATATGACTTAAAACCGTGTTCGGTTTCGGCTTAGTTGTTGACACCTTGGAGAGCTTGATAGTAAAAGCTGCAAGAAAACTGTATTTTGATGTCGCTCTACTCGTTCGTAACAGTTACTTGAATCAGTTATATTCAAAAATAGTGTAGGCACCTTATCCGGGTGTCTGCGCTTAATGTTCGGCATTTTCAATAGTTAGTTTAACTCCCGAAATTCCTCATATCTTCAGTGTGTCATGTTTTTATTGCAATTAAACACTCGTTGCTTGCTACCTGTGGTGCTATATTGATTGGCCAGAAGTAGTGAGCTGCATGCTGAAACAGTCTGGAGTCTCACTACTATTTCCTGTTCGTTTTTCTTCCTCATATCTGTCTAGGCCTGCGCAACCCGACAGTATCTTCGCCCACGTGCAGTCTCTGACTGTGCGGCACTTTGCCTGGATCAGGCTTGTGCTTTCATACTATACATTGACTTGCCACTGATAGTGAGCTGCATGTGAAAATCGCTACAGCCTCACTGCCATTTCTATTTTCTTTTCACATATCTGTCTATGCCTGGGCAACTTGACAGTATTTTAAGCCATGTGCAGTCAATGACCGTGTGGCACTTGGCCTGGATCATGCTTGTGCTTCCACACACACATATATAAGCACCGGTGTGTAACCGTACAGTACTTCTGTGCTTTGCTGTTAACATCCTGTTAAATTGATTTGCTACCGAATATATATATATATATATATTTCAACATTCACTCCCGTAAAGCAATACTGACCTTACTGAGGTGGAATATATCCTTCCTTTCAAACTCAAGATCAAATCACGTTTTTTTCCAGAGGCACTTAAGTCTAGTGAACGCCAGTCTGGCCTTAGTAATTCTGGACGTGATTTCTTTCTCTATCCGACCCCCAGCAACCACCAGACTTCCAGGTAGTTGAAGTGCTCAACATGATCGAGAACCAGATCATTTAAAGCAAAATTTGGCAGTTAATCTGAACAGTCCTGAAGGAGCATGTTACATTTGCTTGGAGAAAAGAAAAGCCCATACTTAGATGCCTCCATTGTCATCATATCCAAGGCTTGTTGGATAAATTCTGGGTCTTCGCCCAGTAAGGCAATATCATCAGCATAATCCAGGTTCATAAAACGCCCACCGGGAAGTAGCTCAACGCCACTTGTGGAGAAACTACTGAGAGCACTCGGGAGGACGTTTATGATGGCAATGTTGAACAAGAACGGGGAGATTGGCCAGCCTTGTATTACACCCGTAGTAGTGTTGAATGGCATTGAAAGGCTATCGTACGCCCTTACTCTCCCTATCGAGTGTGCGTATAGGTCCTTTAGGATAGCGACGTACTTCGATGGGATTCCATTGCGAAGTAAGCATTTCCATAGGGCGGATCTGTCAACTGAGTCAAAGGCGGCTATAATATCCAGAAACACCACAATTATTATATATTATTATTATTATACAAGTCTTTACAGACGATGTGCCAACAAGAATACCATGAAGAGGGTACATGATGAAAGAAAAAGTAGGTTCCATGGTTCTTGTTGAAGGCGACATACTACCCGGTTGCCAAGGCCGAAGTAGGGGGTTAGCTTAGGGGACCCCACCCGGAGCCTTTGACTCAAAAGTCTTCCCGCAAGGCAGCGGTTTTTGTTCCTTCGCGAGAGCCGGTGACCATTTTGAGGGTTCTTGCGCCTCTCTTGAAGTGCCTCGGCGATTGTACGAGTACGCCTCTCTAGCCTTTGCACGACCAGGTGCAACCTACAAGCAGCAGGGATTTTTCCTCAGGGTTCACTCCCGAAGCCTTTCCCGTAGTCGGGTATGCCGCAAGGCAGCGGAGGTTTGGAGTCAAGGTTTTCCTTCCCCTAGATGAAATGCCCTCTCAGGCTGACGAGCTCCATCTGCCCGGAGCAAACTAGTTTTGAGGCGCCAGTCATCCGTCTTCGCCCCTTCTCCTGTCAGTAGAAGCAGTTCCGCCACGTGCAGGCCAGGAGCTGGGCTTTGGTTGTCAGAGGCTGTTTGAGACGCACGCCAAATGGGAGCATTTTATAGACAGTGGGAGCTCATCCCCACTGCCACACCCGGCTGTGACAACCTTGGAACTAAGGTTAGGTTGCGGATACAGGTGACGGTGTTCTAGCAACTAACACAGAACGAAGATCTGGTCTACACATCTGCGCCCTGGTCGAAAGCCAGCTTGATCTTCGCGAGAAGTGCCCCCTCGAATCGTGGTAAGTCTGCGAAGGAGGATGGCGATCAATATCTTAGCTACCACCGGAATAAGCGAAATTCTGCGATAGTTGCAACATTCATTCAATACTCCTTTTTATGGGCTGGTATTATCAGTTATTCACCCCAGAAGGCACGGATGCACAATTGTGCAGTACTTTGTGCTGTGCGGCTAATACTGTGCTAAATTGATTGGCCAGAGTTAGTGAGCTGAACGCTAAAACAGGCTGAAGTCTCACTACCATTTTTTGTTCTTTTTTCTTCCTCATATATGTCTAGGCTTGGGCAGCCTGACAGTATCTTGGCCCACGTGCAGTTTCTGGCGGTGGCACTTTGCCTGGATCAGGCTTGTGCTTTCATACCATACCATACCCTCTCATCCATCCAAACCTTTGAGAACAGTTCGCGCAATTCTGCTACGACTGTCTCGCCTCCTTCCTTGAAAAATACCGGGTGGAGCTTGTCGGAGCCTGGCGCCTTGTGTCGCTTTAGTAATTGGATCTCTATTCGTATTTCTTTGACACTGGTCGGGGCTAGCGACATGGTCCTTTGCAAAGGAGATTGAGGGATGTTGGTGCTGTCTGAAGGAGGGTGCTATTTAAACTGCTGACTAAAATATTCTCTCCATCTTTCTAAACGTCTATGAAGGCTCGTTGTGAGCGAGCCATCAACGTCGAGGATGGTTTCACTCAGGCCTTGCGGCTTAGGGCCACAGACACTAACCAATTGGTAAATCCTGCGCATGTTGCCCATAGCTGACGCCCTTTTCAACTCCGAGGCGCGTTCTTTCCACCAAATCTCACGGTCACGCCCCAGACTATCTTTGATTGGGAGTCTAAGATACTTCCGATAGTCTTCATACTCTGAACCACTCGGTAAGGCACGGCGCTGATCGAGTAGAATGAGGGACTGAGCAGAGATCTAGTGGTGTGACAGTTGACAAGCGACTTTGCGGCATTCTGTAGCATAGTCGTAGAGTATGTATGTATGTATGTATGAAAGCACAAGCCTGATCCAGGCAAAGTGCCGCACAGTCAGATACTGCACGTGGGCTAAGATACTGTCAGGTTGCCCAGGCCTAGACAGATATGAGGGGGAATAGAAATAATAGTGAAACTCCAGCGTATTTCAGCATGCAGCTCACTATCGTTGGCCAATTAATTTAGTCGTAGCGTGCTTGCATAAAAGTAGTGCCAATGACGATCCAGCTTGAACGGTCGATTTTTTAAAAGGGAAGGCGATAGTATCCCAAAATCTGGCTTTTAATTGAGGGAGCGATAAAACGCGTGTCTAGTTTTGACGCTTTAGTTTGGGTTTACATCCAAATTGAAGGTGTTTGTTGCGCACACTAAAGCGTCATCAGAATTTACACTGGTACTCCAATAAGATCTGCAGTTTTTGACACTACCTCGCCACCTGTAGCTTATCGCGATATGGTCAAGCTGTGACTAAGTACGTTTTGACGGTGAGCGCCAGGTAGCTAGATGGCACTTGGGATGTCGAAAATTTTTGTAGGCGAGGAATCGGCGGTGGTCGTTAGAAAGGGACAAAAATCGCTCTCCATTGTCTGTTCGGTCGTCGGACATCCCATACTTCCCTCCAAGAAAGCGCTCAGAATGCGCTATACATCCAACTCGTGCATTAAAATCGCCGGCAAGCACTACTATATCGCCTCTGTGTGCTTTTATTAAAAGAGAACAAAGTTCTTCGTAGAATTCGTCCTTCATCTTGTCTGCCGCAAAGTTTGTGGGTGCGTAAGCCGAAATAACGAATAGGTTACGTCTCTCGTCATTGTGCTTGTTCACTCTGCTGTAACCCTGGAATCTCGAAGCGCACAGTCAGCTATTAACGGGTATCCAATCTAGAAGGGAGCTTTCCACTTTCTGGATAAGAATAATTCTAACACCAGCTAGGCCGGCAGATGAAGCAACGGGATCCCTGGACACACGCAAGTAGAACCTACTCCCAAGAGGCATAGGAGAACTCAGTTGAAATATCGAATCAATGTCACGAAGACGGGTTTCCGATAGGCAACATATGTCGATACATAGAGTCTCTAGAGAGCGAGCTAGTCCAAACTGTTTTTCTGATTGTTGCAGGGTACGGACTGTAGTATGTTTGTTTGTATATGTTATTGTACCCCACTAAACTCTTTCTTTGTTTTACAGCCTGTACTCTGGTTCCAAGTTCGATAAAGCCTACATTCAAGGCCTTTGTCTTCTCACTGTTCTCCTGATCGCTTGAGCTCATTACAATTTATCGAACTTGTTTTCAATATCAATGGATCGCTTCCTGAGACCGAATCGATTCGACACTGACCCGAACACACCAGATAGCTCACGTCATTGGACTCACTGGAATTGCACATTCTCTAACTTCCTGACCTCAATTGCTGAACTGAAACCCGACAAACTAAACACTCTCATCAACTATGTTTCACCGAACGTGTATAGTCTAATATCAGACTGTGTCACTTATGAATCTGCTATTTCAGTTTTGCAGAAAACATATGTTAAACCAACGAATGAAGTCTTTGCCCGACACAGCTTGTTTACGTGTAAACAAGAATCCAGTCAAAATATCGACCAATTCGTTCTAAAGCTCAATTCACTGGCCAAGGATTGTAACTTTCAAGAAGTCACGGCAGAACAGCATCGCGATCAGGCTGTGCAAGTTTCTTTCATTTCTGGTATTCACTCAAACACTGTACGCCTCCGTTTGTTAGAAATGAGATCAATGGATCTGCGTTCGGCTATTGAACAGGCGAAAATTCTCGAAGCTGCACAGACTCATTCTTTATCGTACGCCGTTACTGATCCGAATTTTTGTGCATTTGTGGATGCTAAAAATGATCCGACTATATCCTTGACCAATCCACCTTCAACTGATCATAATGTTCTTTCTAGTGTCAGCAGTGATACATGCTTCTTCTGTGGATACGGACGCCACCCCCGAAATAAATGTCCCGCTAGAGAATCAGTCTGTCGCAAATGTGGTAAAACGGGCCATTTTCAAAAAGTTTGTCGATCCAAGTACTCACATAAGTCCCCGCGATCGACTGCGAGTGCAATCCTTTCCTCAGTGGGTGCAGCTGCTCCCTCTTGCTTATCCTCTGCGATTGTGCCCGTTGTCATTAATGGAGTTTCTTTCCAAGCTTTAATTGACACTGGCAGTTCGGAAAGTTTTATTTCACACTCGGCTTCTCAGAAGTTGAAAGTACCAATTTTTGCATCGCGTCACGATATAACTTTGGCCTCGACCAGTTTCTCCAGTCAAACTAGAGGACACTGTTTTGTGTTACTGCATTACCAATCTGATAGTTACCATAATGTTAGGTTGTCTATCCTGGATGACCTATGTGCTGACATCCTAATCGGTCATGACTTTTTACGGCAACATGAAAGTGTCGAAATTCCTTTTCACGGAGAAAAACCTACACTTTCCGTTTGCGGTCTTGCTGCCATGAAGATTGAACCACCTTCTCTCTTCGAACACTTGACTCGTGATTGCAAGCCAATCGCCATCAAGTCAAGGCGCCACTCGCCGCAAGATCAGACTTTTATTCAAAATGAAATTCGTTCACTTTTGAAAGAAAATATCATAGAACCTTCTCGATCACCGTGGCGATCCCAAGTGCTAGTTACTTCCAACGATAATCACAAAAAGCGTTTAGTAATTGACTATAGTCAAACAATAAATCGCTTCACTTTACTCGATGCTTATCCGCTTCCACGTATAGATGACCTGATACAAAAAGTCGCGTCTTACCGTGTGTTCAGCACCGTGGATCTTAAAAGTGCATATCATCAGATCCCGATTCATGCGTCTGATAAAACATATACTGCTTTTGAGGCCTGTGGAAATCTGTACCAGTTTTGTCGAATCCCTTTTGGGGTCACCAACGGTGTCGCCGTTTTTCAACGAATCATGGATACACTGATAAAGGAAGCGAATCTGAGGGACACCTTTGCTTATTTAGACAATGTCACTATCTGTGGCAAAACATCATCCGATCATGACAAAAATTTATCTAGATTCATGGTGGCTGTCGAGTCCTACGGAATCACTCTCAACCCAGACAAATCTACTCTCTCAGCATCCAAAATAAACCTCCTCGGTTATGAAATTTCTAATGGATCTATTCGACCAGATGCCGAACGTTTTCGATGTCTTCGAGAACTGGAACAACCCAATAGTTTAAAGTCACAACAGCGGATCGTCGGCTTATTTGCCTATTATTCCCAATGGTTACCAAAATTCTCGGAAAAAGTTCATGATCTGATCCATAACAAAACTTTTCCACTTCCAAGAAATATTCTAAACATATTCGAATCATTAAAGCTGGAATTAGAGAATGCCGCTCTGACTGTTATTGAGCCAAACGTACCACTGGTTGTCGAGACGGACGCTTCAGAGGTAGCCATTGCGGCCATTTTGAGCCAACAAGGGAAACCCGTTGCCTTTTTCTCCCGAACCCTTTCTCCAGCCGAGCGCAAGTATCCAGCTGTGGAAAAAGAAGCCTATGCTATCGTGGAAGCTGTCAAGAAATGGCGGCATCATCTGATTGGCAGTCACTTCAAATTGGTGACCGATCAACGCTCAGTCGCGTTCATGTATGACATTCAACACAAAAGCAAGATAAAGAATGACAAAATTCTTCGTTGGCGTCTGGAATTAACCGATTTCCATTATGACGTGGTTTACCGTCCTGGAAATGAAAATCTTGCTGCTGACGCTCTTTCCAGACATTGCTCGGCCATGTCATGTGATATTAATAAATTGCGTGAACTTCACGAAACACTGTGCCATCCTGGAATTACTCGCATGTTACATTTTATTCGGGCAAGAAATTTACCTTACTCTGTCTCCGACGTGAAACAAATGGTCAACCAATGTCGAAGTTGTTCAGAAGTCAAACCGAAGTTTTATAATCCTCCTCCCGTCAACCTCGTTAAAGCTACTCAACCTTTCGAGCGCTTGAGCATTGACTTCAAAGGTCCGCTGCCATCTAAATCTAATAACAGATATCTTCTGACGTGTATTGACGAGTACTCACGTTTTCCTTTCGCATTCTCATGTTCCGAAATGACTGCATCTGTTGTGAGCGATTGTCTGACCCAACTTTTTGCGATTTTCGGCATGCCAGCATATATACATTCTGACAGAGGAGCGGCTTTCATGTCCCAGGAACTTCGAAACTTCCTACACGATAAGGGAATAGCAACGAGTCGCACAACCAGCTACAATCCACAAGGCAATGGACAGGTTGAACGACTGAATGGAACACTTTGGAGGACGATTCAGCTTGCGCTAAAATCAAAGAATCTGCCAATCAGTCACTGGGAAGATGTTCTCCTGCAAGCATTACACTCGATTCGATCCTTATTATGCACAGCTACTAACGCCACTCCTCATGAACGTATATTCTCGTACTGCCGAAAGTCTACAACTGGCGTATCCCTTCCCACTTGGCTAAGTTCTCCCGGCCCCGTGCTACTGAGAAAATATAACCGCACATCTAAATACGATCCCGTCGCGGAGGAAGTGGACCTACTTGAGTGTAATCAACAATATGCCATCGTTCGGCTACCTGATGGAAGAGAGGATACGGTTTCATTGAGACATTTGGCACCTCTCGGTAATTGCTCAACTCTCCCACCTGAACTTGATCCTACATTGTTCGAGCAGATAGAAAATGGCGTGACCGATTCCAATAATGCAGACGCCGGCTATGTAGTGCCTGACATGGAGCCTTGTCAAGCAGAGCTAACTGAATCAAATCCGACACAATCCCATCCGGATGTGAATCAAATATTGATAGAGCAACAACGTGTGCGTCCGTACCAACTTCGGAATCGCGAGGCCTAATCCATTCAGATATATATAATCACCGTTTTTCGCCCACCTAAATCCGAACCCCCTTAATTCCTTTACTCTTTCGCGCCGGGAAGAATGTAGTATGTTTGTTTGTATATGTTATTGTACCCCACTAAACTCTTTCTTTGTTTTACAGCCTGTACTCTGGTTCCAAGTTCGATAAAGCCTACATTCAAGGCCTTTGTCTTCTCACTGTTCTCCTGATCGCTTGAGCTCATTACACGGACATTTAACGATGCAAGCCTAATAGTGACACATGGTCATAGGAGAGCGTTGGAAATCTACGCCTGTCTTTGAACAGTTGGCTGCGACGGTATGCGTCCAGCATTGATGGTCCGAAGTGCATCCGGAGGAGAGGGCGAGGAGATGACGTGTGCTTGCGAAGTGGATTATGAAGAATAGCTTTCGAAGGTAGTGTTCGTAGTGAGAGTATGCGACATCATCATCATCGTCATCGTTGAACGTAGGCGTGATACTACCCAGTTCCCTACACAGAAGTAGGGAAGATTACGTTTAGGAGGTCCCACCCCGAGACTTTACAGAGTTGGCTTTACCCACAAGGCACCTATCCGTGGCCGGCGAAGCGGTTCGTACGCCCTTTTCCGGAAAATTTCCAGTTCGTAACTCCAATAAATACGTTGTTTGGTTGGTGACTGCAGTTTTCACTTGTGCACCATGCAATGTCCTGAGATAGGAAAGGGGGCAGTGACTTTCAATGCGGCGAGTCATATCCGCCGCGTCATGATCTCATCATTGGATTTTTATGGCTTTTTAAAGGGAGAACAATGCCAGGCGAAAATCTACTACATCCTCAGACACCACCGCCAATATGGTATGGTCATCATCATCATTATGAAGCACAAATCTGGAGCCAGACAAAGTGCCAAGAAATATGAAGCAGGAAAAGCAGATAAGCAAGCGCGTTGAAAAGGGAAAGCAGGCAAGCGGAATACGCAAAAGCAAATGCACAAAAAGCAGCTTGTTTTTGTAGTTTCACTGCATGCGATCTTTTGGTTTTTTTGTTTTGTTTTTGTTTTTTGTGTCTTTTTATGTAAAATATTACAGGATAAAAAAATTACGACACATAATAAAATACACTGGCGCCACTGACTTCGGTTTGTAGCCATATCGCGTAAGGTTTCCAGCCAACTATTAGGTGGCGCGTTTGGACCCCACCCAGGCAAACGAATACGCCCAAGTGAGCCTAGCGCTACGGTGAGTTTCTTCATCCCAACGTGCCACGTCATGGACTAGCCACCCGATTTTTTCTCCCAGCTTGTGTTAGGCTCTGCGAATAAGGCGCGGTACGGTAAACGCTGAGTAGGCATTCTTAAAACGTGTCCCAACCATCGCAAGCGAGCGAGCATCAGCATTTCTCTCAGTCCGTGACCACCTGGTCCTAACACCCGCTTGCAGACATCTATATTTGTAACACGATGCTGCCACCAAATGCGAGCAATTCTACGCAGGCAACGGGTATGTTATGAAAGCACAAGCCTGATGCAGGCAAAATGTCGCGCAGTTAGACTGCCCGTGAGCTAAGATACTGTCAGGTTGCCCAGGCCTGGACAGATATGAGGAAGAAAAAAGAACAGGCAATGGCAGTGCTATGATTGAATTTTGCTGCTATATGCTTTATCACCTTCTTCTAGTCTTATTGTAATACTCTTTCTCTTTGCAGCCACTATACTCCAATTGTGATTTGAATAAAGCCTAGCTTACAGGCAATCATTCTTCTCACTTGTTTGTTTGATCGATCAATCAGAACAATTTATTCAAATCACTATTTGCAAATGGAACGGTTCCTGCGACCTGAGAAATTCAATGCTGACCCAAACGCCTCAGACGCCGCTAAACGTTGGAAACACTGGTTTAATACATTTTCTAATTTTCTCAATGAGCTGAACGAGCTCGAACCAGATAAGCTGAAAGTATTATTCAACTTCGTTTCCTCTGATGTATATGATTTACTTGCGGATTGTACTACATACGCCGAAGCCATTTCCACCTTGGAGGCCTTATATGTTAAACCGAAAAATGAAATTTTCGCTCGACATTTATTGGCGACATGCAAGCAAGAAGACGGTCAATCACTCGACCTATTCACTCATAAACTACGAAACCTTGCCAGGGATTGTAATTTCAGTGCTGTCAGTATGGAGCAGTATAAAGATGATGCACTCCGAGATGCCTTTATCAGCGGTATTCAGTCCACTGCAACCCGACAGAGATTGTTAGAACATTCAACACTCAACTTCCAGAAAGCATTCGATACAGCAAGATCACTCGAACTAGCTCTCAAACAATCTGAATCATATGCTAACAGGCTGCCATGCACCAACAATGATATCCCCCTTAACCAAACACAAATACACCCAGATACGCCCGTAGAGGTGACTGCCGCCGCGCATACTGCAAAATGTTATTTTTGTGGGTTATCTAGGCATCCAAGACCAAAATGTCCTGCCAGAGAAGTTGTTTGCAAAGGATGTGGAAAAAAAGGTCATTTTCAACGAGTTTGTTTGTCATCATCTGACACAAGAAATAACCGTCCATCGACAAGTTCAGTTGTTTCCGCTTTGTTCTGTTCCGCTGCTCCTGTATCCCTGTCTAATGCAATCATTATTGTTTACGTCAAAGGCATCCGACTGCAGGCTCTCATAGATACTGGGAGCTCTGAGAGCTACATAAATTCCTCGGTTGTTCGTAAGAACTCTTGGGAACTAGTTCCGTGTATAAACAAAATAACTCTTGCTAATACCGAACATACGAGTCAAACCGAAGGCATGGTTTACCTACCCATTCGCTACAAGAAATCAGTTTATCCACAATTCAAATTTTCAGTCATGCCTAATCTGTGTGCAGATGTACTGTTTGGACATGACTTTTTGAAAATGCACGAAAAGGTCGAGATCCCGTTCGGAGGCCCCAAACCTTCGCTCTCTATATGTGGACTTATGGCAGCCAAAGTCACACCTCCGTCTCTCTTCGAAAACTTATCTGCTGACTGCAAGCCTATAGCCACTAAATCCAGACGCCACTCTTTTGTCGATGAGCGTTTCATCAGATCGGAGATTGAACAATTGTTGAAAGAAGGTATAATTGAGCCATCATCTTCACCCTGGCGGGCTCAGGTTCTAATTACTACCAGCGAACGTCACAAAAAGCGGTTAGTTATTGATTATAGCCAGACAATTAACAGGTTCACGCAACTTGATGCTTACCCTTTGCCAAGGATCGATCAACTAGTTGAAAATGTCGCTGTTTACAATGTTTTCAGTACTCTAGATCTGCGGAGCGCATATCACCAAATACCCCTACGTGACGGGGATAAACCATTCACCGCATTCGAAGCTGCCGGCAAACTCTACCAATTCCGTCGAATTCCATTTGGTGTGACCAACGGAGTCGCGTGTTTCCAGCGGATCATTGATGAACTAATAATCAAAGAAAAACTATCTGGCACGTTCGCGTACATTGACAATGTCGTCATCTGTGGGCGAGATAAAGCCGATCACGACAGAAACCTATCCAACTTTTTAAAAACTGCAGAAATGTACGGACTAACGTTCAATGATACGAAGAGTATAATTGCCGTGAGTTCTATCAAAATACTTGGTTACGAGGTGTCCAAAGGTATCATCAAACCTGACCAAGACCGCCTGGCCCCTCTAAGAGAATTACCACCACCGGGCGACCTTAAATCTCAACAACGAGCAGTTGGCATGTTTGCCTATTACTCCCATTGGATACCCAGCTTTTCAGACACTATATATCCACTTATCCATAACCGAGTTTTCCCCCTTCCTGAATCTGCGCTTACTGCTTTCAAACAGTTGAAAAGCCGTCTCGAGGATGCCTTGCTAATCACAATCGATCATGCGGTTCCATTGACAGTAGAAACTGATGCATCTGACGTCGCGATCGCCGCAACGCTTAATCAGAGTGGTAGACCAGTAGCTTTCTTCTCACGAACGTTGAATCACAGTGAGCAACACCACTCGGCTATCGAAAAAGAGGCGTGTGCAATCGTTGAAGCTGTCAGGAAATGGAGGCATTATCTTATAAACCACCCATTCAGACTAGTGACAGACCAGCGTTCTGTCTCTTTTATGTATGACAATAGACAGCGTGGTAAAATTAAAAACGACAAGATTCAACGTTGGCGTTTAGAGCTGTCACAATACCAATATGATGTGGTTTACCGACCAGGCCGACAGAATCAAGCAGCGGATGCACTTTCACGTGCCGTATGTGGTTTTGTGGAACCATTAATAAAACTGCGTCAGCTACATGATAACTTATGCCACCCTGGCGTCACCCGCTTCATGCACTTTATTCGAGCGCGAAACTTGCCTTACTCCTTGGATGAGGTCCGTAAAATGACTGCTGATTGTTCTGTCTGTTGTGAAATAAAGCCACAATACTTCAAACCTACAGGCGCCCACTTGATAAAGGCTACCCAGCCTTTCGAAAGACTCAGTCTCGATTTTAAAGGACCACTACCATCAACAAGCCGGAACCGCTACTTGCTAACAATCATCGATGAATATTCCCGCTTCCCGTTCGCTTTTCCTTGCCCTGACATGACATCACAAACTATCATCAATTGCCTTCTGGTAGTTTTCACAACATTTGGCACGCCGGGTTTTATACACTCTGATCGCGGTTCCTCTTTCATGTCTAATGAACTAAGACAATTCCTTCACAACAATGGCATCGCTACTAGCCGTACAACGCCATATAATCCACAGTGCAACGGTCAAGTTGAACGGCTCAATGGCACTTTATGGAAGTCGATTCTACTCACTCTGAAATCCCGTGGTCTCCTTACTGGCTAATGGGAGACGGTCCTTCTAGATGCATTGCACTCAATTCGGTCGCTACTGTGCACCGCGACAAACACCACACCACATGAACGCCTATTCGCATACAATCGTCGGTCAGCGACTGGTACTACCCTTCCTACGTGGCTAACTACACCCGGTATTGTGTTGCTCAAGAAACAGTCCCGTGATTCCAAATACGATACTTGTGTTGATGAAGTTGAATTGTTAGAATGCAACCCACAGTATGCCCACGTCCGTTTACCTGATGGTCGAGAAGATACAGTTTCAATCCGTCATCTAGCTCCAAAAGGTAACGATTGTCTGCAGGCCACTCGCCCTACTAATCTTGAGCAACACACTCCTGTTAATCCTGACGAACATTCTGAAACTCCTGAATTCGGTGGTGATGATTGCGCAAAGTCCCTCGCTCCTCGTTTAACTCAACCTGATGCAACTGAATCGAAACTCGAGGATCATATACAAAAACAACAAAGAGTTCATTCTTACAATTTACGCAACAGACAAGCATGATATTGCACATTTTGTTTATCACCATACTCTCATTCATATTCGGCGGGGGAGAATGCTATGATTGAATTTTGCTGCTATATGCTTTATTACCTTCTTCTAGTCTTATTGTAATACTCTTTCTCTTTGCAGCCACTATACTCCAATTGTGATTTGAATAAAGCCTAGCTTACAGGCAATCATTCTTCTCACTTGTTTGTTTGATCGATCAATCAGAACAGGCAGTAAGACTCCAGCCTGTTTCAGCATGCAGCTCACTACCTCTGGCCAAGCAATATAGCACGGAGAACCGAACCCACCCAGCTGACACCAACGTGGAGGTATTTGGGCAAGCCAGTCGAGTTCTATCCTACTTTCTGATAATTCACATTCGGTACCTATCCACTATAATGAATGAAATCACAACCCTGGTCCCGGCAAAGTGCCGCAAAGTCAAGAACTGCACGTGGGCAAAGATACTGTCAGGTTGCCAAGGCCTAGACAGTTAAAGGAAAGGAAAATAGCAATGGCAAACTCCAGTGTGCACTCGCATGCAGCTCACTACCAGTGGCAAATCAATTTAGAACGGTGTTAGCTGCACCGCACGGAAGTGCTGCACGATTGCAAATCCGTGCATCATTTAAAAAAATTGGTGGGCCCGTAACTTCGCATCGCTCAATTTGGTTACACATTCGCAAAGCCGAATTTTCGTTCATTCTTTTCAGAACTCATTTTGCGTTCTCCGTGATGAACACATAATCGCGCTTTTCCGTTGACTATCATTTCACATCGAACTTAATCGCAATTTCCATCGTTTTTAAAATTGGATCATTCACACGTTTGGTTTTTCGTATAATTGTCTAGACTCAGAGGGCCATATGCTTTTATACAATATTACCTGTCTGTCAACAATCGTCATTGCAGAAGTATACGACTTTATAGAAACCATGTCACTCAACATCCCATCCGATGCTCTGATGTCAGCCGTCTTGGAAGAGACCACTCAATCAGTCGAGGCCAGAATGAAGGAATGAATCAATGAATGAAAGCACAAGCCTGATCCAGGCAACGTGCCGCACATTCAGAGACTGCACGTGGGCGAAGATACTGTCAGGTTGCCCAGGCCTAGACAGATATGAGGAAGAAAAAAAACAGGAGGCCAGAATCGGAATAATACTCACTGGTATCGAACTGGGAAATAGTTCACCTTCGCAGCTGCTGAAACACGTGTATTTTTGCTAGGCAATGCTCACGTTGATGAGACAACTCTCTGCCAAATTTAGTTCAAATGCCTCTTCCTTTATGCAGCACAAATTTTGACAGACTTTGCCACAACACTTAATCTTAAAGCGATTGCAGATATCGCGAACAAATTTCATGAGTTCTACGGTTATCAATCAGCTTTTACTCCGACTGATACTTACAATGATGCCATGCAGAACTTGAACAAACGTGTAGTAAGAATAGAATACTCTATCGCTTCACTCATTCGTTCATACAGTCAAAGCATCAATACACAACCTGCAATGACCTGCGACAATTTGTGCTGCGGGGCGCAAGTGCAAAGTTGGTCGTAAGCATCTACAGAGCAAGGGACAATCACATTTAACGGTTCCGATCACGATCACGCATGAGATTCGCCCTAACGCAACCCACGCCCAACTTCTCCTGCCGCATACAAACACGCAAAAATTAACTACCTAAGGGACATCTTACAGTTCAACTTCCATTTCCAAAAACTCAGCAAGCCACCTTCCACGGACTGATGTACATTTCAACATTCGACAATTGGCAACGTCTTGGATTCGTACACGCGACAAGCATTCATATACAAATTCATCTACGAGCACTACACAGTCTAGCATCTCCTGTACCTTCTGCTATTCTAGAGGGCGAGCTATGTAGTACATCTAAATTGACTATTGTACTTTGTTCATGGCGATAATTACTTTTGAACAATACCCCTTTTTAGCGAGTTTTTTTTTTCGTTCTACTATAGTTTCCCATCGTATTATATTATTATTATTATATTTGCACAATCTGATACAGATATAGTGCCGTTCAACATAAACAATGAGATGTACAAAGCGAGAAGGGGGGTACAAAGCGTTGTCATCGGCATCGTTGAACGTAGGCATTATACTACCCGGTTGCCTACACCCATCGTATACTGACAGATACACAAATTTGCATAAGCACTGTCGATCAAGCGATTGCTTAACAATGGGTTACTTGAACGCATCTGATAGCAACCCGGATTATTGGCAGATCATGGGAAATGGATTGCATGTGGAACCTTTAGAATGCATGTTAGAATGCGGAATGGTGCAACATATCGTTGAGCACACAAGAATTCTTCCCCAACAGCGTCACACGACGCTTGATCCCGCCTTCTCGCCCAGGCTATCGGATGCAGCTTTTCAGGTGGACGCGCAGAAGGTTGAATTCCCAGGGTAAGGAACCACGGTGAAATTTTTGGAAAACGAAAAGGGAAGAACTCGTGTCACCCGCAAGTTAGCTAGATTGGTCCAAGCCGCCCGATACGCCATTAGAATTAATGTGAAAAACAATTTATTTAATATCATGAAAGTTACAGAAGCTTGTTTCACTCCATACTAAAGGCCGAGTGTACAACGCAGTGGTGCGTGCTACAGTTCTTTATGGCTGCGAAACCTGGTCTATCCGAGCGGAAGATGTCCGTCGGCTTTCTGTTTTTCATACCCGGTGCCTGCGCAAAATTGCTCGCATTTGGTGGCAGCATCGTGTTACAAATATAGATGTCTGCAAGCGGGTGTTAGGACCAGGTGGTCACGGACTGAGAGAAATGCTGATGCTCGCTCGCTTGCGATGGTTGGGACACGTTTTAAGAATGCCTACTCAGCGTTTACCGTACCGCGCCTTATTCGCAGAGCCTAACACAAGCTGGGAGAAAAGATCGGGTGGCCAGTCCATGACGTGGCACGTTGGGATGAAGAAACTCACCGTAGCGCTAGGCTCACTTGGGCGTATTCGTTTGCCTGGGTGGGGTCCAAACGCGCCACCTAATAGTTGGCTGGAAACCTTACGCGATATGGCTACAAACCGAAGTCAGTGGCGCCAGTGTATTTTATTATGTGTGTCATAATTTTTTATTCCGTATCATTTTACATACAAAAACAAAAAACAAAAACAAAACCAAAAAACCAAAAGATCGCATGCAGTGAAACTACAAAAACAAGCTGCTTTTTGTGCATTTGCTTTTGCGTATTCCGCTTGCCTGCTTTCCCTTTTCAACGCGCTTGCTTATCTGCTTTTCCTGCTTCATATTGCTTGGCATTTTATCTGGCTCCAGACTTGTGCTTCATTATGATGATGATGATGACAGAAGCTTGTGTGCCCCTTATTTTTCCTCGCCCATGGGCTAGAGGCGCACCCTTGATAGATTAATATTTCAGAAGTTCACTCAAAAGACGAAAGCGTCTTTGGAAATCTTATGTATAGGAGCAATCTGAGAGAGTTTATTTTCAATATAAACAGGTTCGCAACCTCTGCACCACTGAGATGCGGAAAAAGAAAATGTATGGTATGGTATGGTATGAGGCTTGTGCTTTCATACATACATACATGGTATGTATGGTATGAAAGCACAAGTCTGATCCAGGCAAAGTGCCACACAGTCAGAGACTGCACGTAGGCTAATATACTGTCAGGTTGCCCAGGACTAGACAGATGGGGGAAATAGAAATGGTAGTGAGACCTCAGCGTGTTTCAACATGCAGCTCACTACCGGTGACCAATCAATTTAGCACGGTATTGGCCGCACAGCACATAAGTGCTGTTGACCCTGGCAAAGGAATCAAAAGCATGCCCAAAGCGCCTTTTGCTTATATGCGTAAGAGAACGAAAACTTCTTCACATTTGATGAAGGAGGAAGGTAAGCTAATTGATCGAGATGATATGAAGATTTAGTTGTTCGCCACGTAGTATGCATCCGCGTATACAACGGAACATAGTCAGCTGCCAGATTTGGGTGGCCAGCAGGATTCCTTACATTATTTAGTAATTGATCCAAACACGGTACGTCAATGTCTAGAAAGGATTGACATACAATGCTCCTCAGTTTCATATGGGATTCATTCGAATCTGTTTTAAGATCTAGCATCTATCATAGATGCCCCGTTGGCCCATATATTCCGAATTATCATTGATTCCGCTCGTTTACCTAAAAGCTGGAAAGAAGGTATAATCAAGCCGATGTCCAAGGATATCCTAGTTTACAAGTCTACTATCGTCCTGATACATTGACATCAGTTGTTGGGAAGACTATCCAACTGACAGTGGCGAATGAGCTGGAGAATTGTATGCTAAAATCGAGAAGCTTAACGCAGAACAGCATGGATTCACCAAACATAGATCACGTGTCTCAAATCTTTTAACGAGCTAATCGATTCAGGTGATTCAGTTGATGTAATTTCTATCGACTTTGGCAGAGCGTTCGAACGTGTACCCCATGCTTGCCTGATCGCAAGGCTGAAGGCACTGAATATCGACGGTAATCTGCTTGAAATTATTACATTTTTTTGTTTGTGCGAACGAATTGAGTTTGCGTGAACAACACTTCTTTGGAACACAGAGATGCGACCTCTGATGTCCCACAAGTGTCCGTTCTCGGTCATTTGTTGTTCAAGGCGTTTGTTAATTATTTACCAACCGTGATCCAATTGAAGTGCTTGTTATTTGCAGGCGATCTTAAATTTTGGGCTTCGACATCTACGTTGCAGCAATGCGAGAACCAGCAGGAAGACACTAACAAAACATTTTGCCTGCTTACGAAGTGGATGCTTCCGATTAACCATCAAAATGTGCCTTCCTTCACCTAAGATTTGGTCGACCGCAACGAGCATATTACATCGAAAGCAATACAATTCGACAAGTAGCTGACGAGAGCGAACTTGAAGTTATAGTTTCCGACTCATTGAAAACAAAAGCTGATTCTGCGAACAAGATTGGCAATGCAAACCGATTTCTGTGGGCAATTCGTAGATCGTTTTCTGTTATAACAGCTGATTCGTTCAAGGTGTTATACGGCGCGCACATCAGACCCATCCTTGAGTATAGACTTCCAGTTGTCTACCTACGGGAGATAATAGTGCGTCGAAGCGGGTGAAATGCCGTGCAACAAAGATGGTCATCGGCATTAAATCGTTCAGCTATGAAAAACGTCGAAGAAAAATCGACTTGTTCCAGCTCGAGTATCGCCGAATCAAATATGATTTGCTGATGACAAGGCGGATCTTGCTGGGAGAATATGGTAATGAGCTGTCGAAGTATTTCACGCCCATGATGAATGCCAAAACGCGAGGACATGAAACCCATTCATCTGAATGGCGATCATGTCAACGGATGGACTATGTCAGTAACCAGAATTTGATGCGACTTACATGGGGCAACCCTCTGCTGTCTATACAGAAGAAATAGAAAAAATGGAAGATACTGCTCTATAGTTAACCCCGTCCCTGAAGTCTTCGATCAACACAAATTCTCGTGGAATTCTGTATTGGATATTACCAAAATGTACGCAGCCCTTACGATCCGTGAGCTATATTCTACTTTGTGATTACTCACATTCGGTAACTATCCATCAAATGGTCGGTAGACTATTAGGAATATCCCTCGTACACCCTTTATGTTCTTGGAGGCATCTATAAAGTTACCTCGCAACGCACCACTTAGATGACATCATTGACTAACTGGTTTCACTTTTCTAGACCAAAAACATTCTAGTCAGAAGGCGCCGAATCTGTTCCAGACAAAACAGATCGTGGTACAAAAACGGTGTCTATGATCGAACACAGACACGTTGAAGAGCATCTTCTTCTCGATAAATGACAGATACCAGCGGCTCTGTGAGCCGTCCCACTTTCCACTCAGTAACAGTCTAGGAGAAGATCAAACGAAAAATCCCGTCCAGTGTTTTACATATTCCCGGTGATTACATGCAATATCTTGTAAACATTGCATACACAAAGATTTAAAAGAGCTTGTTGAACTCAATTTGCTATTCAGAACAACGTTTATTGTGTTTTAATAGGAAAATTGATATATACGTTAGGGAAACTGCAGCTATTCACAACGGAAGGCGAGAAATTGCCTAACATTATACTTACAACGAACGCCAAGGTCAAGGTCACGTTTATTTTGACTTTTTCTGAATCGAATGCAGAAATGATAATATCCCGTTTAGACTTCATCACAGCAAAAAACATGAATGATTTCTGCTGACATGACAAGCCCTGTGAATAGAGGAACACCACTATATCACTCCGGGGATCGGGTCCATCCGTTTCAACAAATGCTAATCCAACACTCTTTTGAATAGCTGTTCTGAAGGTAGACAGAGGAGGCCTTTCGGTACAGAGTTCCAAGTTTTCACCACTTGCTTAGATAGCGTGCTCGCGTTACTCTGCTTCAGCCTTCTGGGCTTCTGCAACTTAAGGTCATGCCCACGAGTCCTCGACTCACCTACTAATCGGAAGTACCCAAGGAGGACTTAGAAGAATAGGGCGTGCCAATAGCAGGTCAAACCTTTCTCTTCGAAGTTCTAAGGGGTGAAGTTTCAGTGAGCTCATTCTATCCTCGTACACAAGGTGGCGTATTCCATAAACTATTTTAGTCCTCCTCCTTTATACTCTCTACAAGGAGTCTCAAAAGTTAGCCCATATTATAACGGAGGACGAACATATGCAGAGAAAAGTGTCCGGAACATTTGCGGAGTAATGGTCGCAAATAAACTCCGAATAGCCCAGAACATCCTGGTAGCGCTGCCTATTCTCCGACAAGTGTCAGCCTTCGACTTCAAGGAATCCATAACCAGAATTCCTAAGTAGTTTTCGACCGTCACCGCTCTAATAGTCTTACTTCCCAGAAAGTATTCACAAGCAGTTTCATCAGAGTATATGCGCATGACGACTGTCTTGTCCTCATGTATAGGCAGCTAACAGCGATGTGTCCAGCTGACTAAGTCATCAAATGCTTGTTGCAGTTGCCTGTGGCCATCGCAGGAACTGACAGCGGCCCACAGTTTCAGATCATCCGTGAATAAAAGACAATCGATGGCTCCCGCTTCCGGAATGTCATTCAGAAAAATTATGAATAACAATGGGCCAAGGACAGATCCCTGCGAAAGTTCGGAGCTTGCTATCATCTCTGAAGACAAAACTCTATTCACCTCTACACCGTTTGACCGCCCTGAGATGGATGCCTCGATCCACTTAAGAAGACACCCTTGAATACCGAAACCCGCCAGCTTGAAGTACGTCTTACTGAAGTCGATAAAAATGACATCGACCACTTGACCAAAACCATTCAAAGCACACCAACTTTCTCGCGCCAGGAGCAGATTACTTACACATGAGCGATTTTTGGTGAATCCATAGTGGTGTGAGCACCAACGCCCACGCCCCAAAAGAAAGTGCTCTATTTTCCTCTTTATCAACTTCGCTAAACATTTTCTGACCACAGAAGTCAGTGTGACCGGCCTGTAATTAGCGGGACTACTAGGATACCCACTCTTAAACATGGGTTTAATAATACAATGTTTCCGTTCTTGTGGCAAGACCCCTAACGTTACCTATTTTTAAACAACCTGCCGGCAGATTGCACACGCCTGATAGTGCTCGTGAAACGGACAGATGAATACCGTCTGGTCCTGGCGCGGATTGTGTCTAACTGTTCCAACAGGAGTCTAACAGTCTCCACATCAACATCAAGATCACATAGGACCTCACTGTTCTTAGAGATCGAAGAGGGGTCACTTTTTCGAGACAGTATACTGTGGCATATTGCTTAACCATGGCTCCAGCTTTCAAACCATCCTCAGTAATGTCTACCCAATTAGTATTTATCAAATTAGGGATATATGACAATGCCTTTGTGCGGCGACGAACGTATGCGAATAACAGTTTTGGTGCACAAGTAGACTCGTCAACCAATCGCTGCTCGTACAACGTACGTTTTATGGTTTTCAATGCCGTGCAGATGTTTAGAGCTTGTTGATAATTGCCACAGTCAGTAGCGTTTTTCCGGCTCACGAATATCGACCAGAGCTTTTGACGTTGCAGCAAATGTTTCCTAAGCTCATTGTCAAACCAAGTGGGACCTTTCGCCAGACGTGTGGACAACGGAACAGCCACCTCAATAACTGTCCACATATTATTCCGGATCACCAGCCAACAATCTTCAACATCAGCTGATTGATATAAAGACTAATCGTGAGATGAAGCAACATCGCGTAACCTATATGCGTCTGCATTCCAAAAATTCATTCTGCGAAAAGGATCTGGTAGTCAGCGAGTGTTGCGTTTTCAAATAAAACTTAAGGTGGGATGATCATCACAGCCTAATGGAGCTTCAGTCCGAAGCTGAGTAATATCGGAGTACGTTGGAGTGAATACAAAGTCCAAAATTGTCTCGCACTCAGTTGGGCCTACTCTATTAGGATGGAAAACATGCTGCACGACGCCCACATCAACCACAGCGTCCATTAAGTTCTGCTCGATTAACCAGAACCTTTCCCTATCAAAGTCCAATCAATACTAGGAGCTTTGAAATCGCCAATAATCGAGCAGTTTGAGGATCTACCTTACTAACAGATGTTTGATATCAGTGTATCTGTCTGAGTACTTGGAGAACGATAAACGACACCTATTTTGGAAAATGAAGCTGTAGTCCTTATACGACACCATAGGCTTCCACTCATACCGGCAGTCTGCTGGAAAGGAGCTTACAGTGTGACGAAAATATGTTGTTGGAAGTATGAGGCAACTCCACCACCGATTCTAGCGTCTGTTCGATCTGAGTGAAAGAGTCTATATCCAGGTAGGGCCAGCTCGGATTAATCATGCTCAAGTGAGAGCCAGGTTTCCGTCACCGCAATGATCGCTGGAGGGTCCTGTCTAATCCGCTCACAGAGTTCATCCAGTTTGTTTCTCAAGTTACTCGCATTAAATAATATCAATTTTAAAGATCCAGATTCCTCCGAATGCCTATAGTCAGAGGCTCCCAACAAAACTTTGGCCTCATCCTCACAACCCGAAAATCCACAATGCACTATTTAGTATCCCATGCGGCTCTGCGCTCGCTAATCTCCTAAGTAGATTTTCGCATTTTCACACGATCTTCCGGAGAGAGATCACGAAGGATTCGAAGTTCACTACCCTCCAACATGTAACCCCTCTTTAGTAATAAGGTCATTTGCTCAGCTGAGTATAACACAATCTTAGATCAGAACACTTCCGTTATTTTGAATAAATTACGGAAGTTAAAATCCGAATTAAATGAAATTCGAAGAAACAAATCTTTTGTTACACAGGTTTGCGAGACATTACAACCATTGACTATCCTCTTGGATGATAATTCAAATATCGACAAGGATATACTTCAACGAACTAATAAGTTCGTTGAATCAATTGTTACTGAAATTTGTCAAAGAGACTTAAGATCTAAAAATGTTATTCTGTTTAATATAGACGATAGATATCCTTTACAAGATTTAAAAACTACTATCTGCTCATCTTATGGCTTCCCATTTGACTGCGCTTCGCTAAAACGCTTGAGAAAATTTAAGCCTTCGAGGTCTTGCCCAATCCTATTAGAACTTAGCGATAAATGCCTGGCATCACATATTTTAGCCCATAAGGATGTTTTGAAATCGATTCCAAGATTTAAAAATGTATTTTTTAAACCTGATCTAACGCCAATGCAACGGAGAACTAGGTTCCATAAGCGTACCGTTACTACTCCACATTCCACCGAATCTTCCAACAATGGAAAAGAAACGATGGAATTGGATGAGGTGCCACAAGAGTTGAATGCGCCTCCAACTTCACCTTCTTCTGTGAATAATTCAACACAACCTATTATTTCACCTAAAATTCCAACTAAAATTATCACATCCCCTCACTTGAGGAAAAGAACCATCTTACCGAAGTTTCGACAAACTAGTGCGTTATTGCCTGCACCACCTCCTTTTAGGAATTCTTCAACTTTTGACAATAGAAATACTCGGAACTTTAATTGTCGTATAATGCCTTATCCATTAAACGTTCTGGGGCGATCACCTCGCGCTGGCCTGCTGCCTAGACGAAACCCTGTGCTTACCGTTACACCTTTTCCCTTCGTCGAAATGGGGGGGCAAGAGCAGAGTTTAGGAAATCGCGTTCCTGTTTTTTAATTCAATTCAATTCAATTTCGCCAAGGCACCTGTTTGCTGCGGCGGATTGTGAAGAATGATGCAGGATTTTCTACTCTCATCAGTGGTAACGCTCTGGTATTTGTTCTTGATTGCTTTATCCAGCTGTGGTAGTTCCTGGACCTCCTTGGACTTATGAACGTTTGTTGCACCAGCAAAACTATCTCCATGTTTTAAACCGAGTAAAGTCGAGGAAGCAAATTCCTTAAAAGTGTGAACATATTCAGATTGCTCGCAAACTTGTTGTACACAAAATGTGTGGTGGTTATCCTGGTTCAAGGGTAAGCCACTATTTACAATTTCCACATTAAGACCTTCAGAGGTCTAAGCAGAAGCCGTGTCAAGTTGATGCTGAGTTCTGCGAGCTTAAAACCAGTCGGTGAAAGTTATATCTTACATATCGTGCGAATGATATCGCATTTTTTCTGAAGCCAACGATACATCGCCGGTTTCATTTCACCACATCGAATATGCATCCATATTAAACATATTTCACATTGAAAATTTTCAGCTTTATTGTTTCGAACAAACCAGACAAGAATCTCCATAGTGAGCAGCGGAGCCTCCGTTCTCTTGAGGCTTCCTGCAATCGGTGCTGCATGATCTCTTTTTGCAGATTTACGAGTCGTGGAAAATAGAATAAATGTTATTGGGATAATCTTCAAATAGCTCAGATAACCACAACAATATCAAAATATCGAGAAAACTAGGGTCCCCACTCTTGAACATAGGTTAAATGAAACCATATTTCCATTCTTGTGGCAAGACCCCTAATGTTAAAATTTTTTAAACAACCTGAGCAGCGGATCGCACATCACACAGTTCAGTTCAGTTAGCACAGAACTGTGAATGACTGATAAGCCAATTGATTGTTCAGATATTCTGTCGGTGAAAAGCTTCAAAGGAGCGCACACCACTGCCAAAGTTGGTTCATCGTTCTTTGGTATTCTCGTCGTACGCGGGGTGACCTAATAGAATCTTTCAAAATCTCGAAAGGTATATGGGACGATGGTTGTCAAAACCTGTACTCACCAGCGATCAACCCAACAACTAGTGGGCGTACATTGAAGCTCACAAAAAGTCACAGCCGTCTGAATCATAAGCAACACATCTTCAGTGAAATAGTGGTAAGCTTCTGGAACAAGCTTCCTGAGAAACTAATCGGTTGCATATCGGTCGGTGCATTCAAAAGGGGTTTGGATGCATTGTGTCATTAGCTTTTCACTGACTTCTTTCCGGGATTATGCAGGTCGCCTATCGACAGAATTGGTATGAATGTTTTGTTGTTCATTTTAAATTTAAACGTTCTTTAAAACAATTTAAAAAACACAAAAATCCAATTATATAACGCCTCGTTTCAAATGTCATGCTTTAAATGTACGCACAAATTTTCCGTAGCCAACCTCTCACCGACTTGGTGAAGAGAAACCCTTTCCGTTTTTCCCAGTCGCAGATACAAAAACTGTGACCGACGGAGGCCTAGTAAATACCTGAGGTATCATAGGATACGACGAGGATACCAAAGAACAATGAACCAAATTCGGCAGCGGTGGACGCTCCTTTGAAGATTTCTACAGACAGAAATTCTGGACGGTCGATTAGCTTATCAACCATTCAGTCCTGTGCCAACTTAACTGAACGTCAGGGATTTTCCAAGCCGTCCTTCGTTCCCAGTATCCGTAGCTGGGACTGGAAAAAAAGCAAAGGGTTTCTCTTCACCAAGCTGGTGAGAGGTTAGCTATGGAAAACTTTTGCGTACATTGAAACATGACATTTGAAACGAGGCATTATATGAATGGATATTTTGTTTATTCGTTTCTTTTAAATCGTGGTAAAGACCGTATAAATTTAAAATGAACAGAAACATTCATCACAATTCTCTCGACAGGCGACCTACATATTCATGGGAAGATGTCAGATAAAATCTCATGCCAAAAGGCATCCCAACCCATTTTTCAGTTCAGTTTAGATTGTAGAGGAAGTAAGTGACGAATGAGCCAATCGAGGGCCCAGAATTTATTTCCGTATAATACAGCAAAATGCACCCACCACTGTCAAGATGTTTTTTTTATTTTTTCCGATTGAAATCTGAGACTATCACGACGCTAAGAGATTATGCAGCGCGAACAGATCGTACACATCCTAACCTACATTTCGTTGTCGACCACCTAAATCCGTTGTGATTCTTATAAAATTCCATTTCAAGTACGTCATGACTTGCTACATAATTACTTTAGGCGTTCCGATCGCAAATACTTAGTTCGTCTGCATAATCAACGAGTTCTTGTCATGTATGCGCTCGCCGCGTTGGTCTACGATCTAAACACATAACATATTCGCTGTGTTACAACAATTCGCATATATCCTGCCTTCCAAACCCAGCTGAAGTGGAACTAGGGGTCAACGAGAATGTACAAACGTCATGTCTGAATTTTGTGTGTAAATGGATGTCTACCTAATTTTTATCTTTTAAGTCGTACGACTGAATCCTCTATGCTCGTCTCAAAACCTTGTTCTATGAATGCAACATGTTTTGATAAGGCTTTGAATGCCAAGTCACGCCACATAGCGATCCATCTTCCTCGTCGTCTTCATTGCTAGAGAATCGACTTTCCCATTTCGACTCGCATGTGAGTCAAAATCAGCTCGCAACTGAACTGTAACTCGAGCATTCCCTATGATCTTGAAACGTTAACCGTAACACCTATCACATAAATATATAGTTCCACCTCAGTCTACTTTAACTAATACCCATACTCCTCCGTCAGTGTCACACACACTCGGTAAGCCTTAGATTACAGAGCATTTGGTGAAACACTAAACAGCAGAAACTTATCTGTTACTTGCCCTAAAGTACCAGAGTCGCCTGTTGATCTATTTAAAGGTGATCAGATGTCAAATGTATTGTTATAAGTATATTGTATGCGAACTCAAAGCTCAACTATCCGCATTGTTTCAGTTATACCTTGGACGGAACATGTTAACAAGCACTTCAACATTCCCTCACACCATGTTCTCCCTAGAGCATTCATAAACCATGGTGCATTGCAAAGTGTGAGCAAAACCAATAGCGAGATAAACTATCATGGCTATGAATAATGACACTTTCTTAACCGCCATATGAACTGCGCCAATATTACTAAAATTGACATGTATCGACTCTCCCGTCCGATTTCATTCAAAAGAACCGCTCCACGGCTCTTAAACGTGTTTTTGCAGTCAGTTATGTTATCAAGTGTCCTTGATGCCTGGCGTTTAACTCGACGTACTGCGCCACCGTACGTGCGTTTATACCCGGATAAACTGAATTAGAAATCTGCCAACACTACATCTGGCCATGCTTTCACTTACGATGTGTCACACAAAACTGCCCCGATTGAATCTCCTAGGCACAATCAAGTTTAACTGGCGGCCAACTTTGAAGATAGAATCGAGCAACCAGCAACCGACAGCCCTTCGAAAAACATACTCTGGCCCGTTATATCTTGACCCGCCGTATCCCAGTGAAAGAACAACTCATTCATCGGAAGCATCTGTCGCACGCCACGATTATGGGAGATTACAATTTGCCTAACTCGTTCCGTAGCACCTCTTGCATTCACCGATTTGCACTAGAATTGCTCGATCTCATACACACCCACCAGTTGTTTAACCACTCTCTTGTACCCACGCCATTCCGTTCGCATAATAGACGACTGGAGCTGAGGACACTTTCACAATGGAGGATGCGAGATGATCTCATCCTCGCATACAAAATACTTACTAATATTTCTCACCCCCTGGACATATTGTTCCACCTTCGAACTTCCAGCAACAGCCGTGGTCATGGTTGTAAGTTTGGAAATACCACACTCCAAACGGAACTGCCGCAGTTATTTTTACACGGTGCGTGTGTGCTCTGTTTGGAATGCACTACCTGCCGATTTGGTAAGCTCTAACAGTTTATCTATGATCGAATCAAAACTTGACAATTATATGAGAGCATATTCAAATTTTGCCCCAACTATGAATTAACTATCTCCGTCCCATTGATTTTCATTTTTATGCATTTATATACATATGTACCTATATTTCGACTCTATGATTATTGTAAAGTTAATTGCTCTTTAACAATAAATCTGGAATCTGGAATCCTTACTAGACTTCATTCTAACTGATAACGATTTCATGATCGAATCCGTATAACAGCACTAGGCCGGAGTGACCATGTGTTTTTCATCTTGACCTCTATGATTGGAACTACATAGCCGCAAACCTTCGAACATGCACCCGACTTTGTACTGACTAAAACGTTGTCAACACACTTATATTGCACGATGAATTGACTGTTGACTCTGTCCTAAAGGCCGATGGCGCATGGTATTAATTCTCGACTCAACCTTACCGTTTGTATTCATTATGTACAACATTCAAGGAAGTTACTTTAGGCAAGCCCAAGATAAACAATCTTCGTAGATGCACCAGTAAGTGGATATGCGAAAGAAACATAAAATGGGCTGTTCACATCCGCAAACCATCTGCAGCGCAATGGGAATTCTTCCGCCTGTGCCGCAACAAGAATACCTTCCTTATTCGAGAGGACCTGTTAGGATTACCAATGTCTTCTATCTTGTACTTCGCTGCTAACCACAAACGGTTCTTCTGATTTGTTAACCGTCTCAGACAAATAAAATCTGGGGTGACTGTTTTGTACATTCCTACAGGCGCGACTCCAACGGCAGAGTCATCAGCTGAAACACTAAGATTTCCGTATCTCTTCGTCTTTGAAGTACCTGCTGATACTACACGAACACCTGTCTCCAATAACGTCATTTTCACATCTGAAGCTGTTCTTCATAAACTGAAAAGCTTGCTAACCACGAGCTCTGCCTGCCGTGGTGGCGTTCACCAACGATTTCTTCATAAGTGTGCTTCATCCTGGTGTGCACCTTTGGCCAGTCTTTTTTATCAACGGTTCGATCTTGGTTGTCGCTAAGCTGAGTGGAAACGTGGTTCTGTCACCCCTATCCACCAATGTGGTTCGCAATCTCAAGCATCCAATTACCGTGTCATCAACTTACTGTCAATCGTGTCAAAAATAATAATATCTGTCATTGCAGGCACGTCATTGGTTAATGCCGAGAAGCAGCATCTTTTATCAGAAGCTCAACAGAGGTCCCGGCGTCACCGTTCATGTTTAAGCAATTTCATGCTTGCTCGTGAAAAATGGACGAGCAACGCTTTGCGTTCCATGGACGTTCATGTGGTATACTTGGAGTTTTCTAATTCGTTTGACCGGGTAAAACACGGACACTTCTTAAATAATATAGCCTTGCAGGAAATCATAGGAAAATATTTTTAATGGCCGAAGAGTTATTCGAGTGAACAAAGCGGGATAGTTTGAGGGAACAACTGTTTTTCTCCATTTGCCACTGCAAATGGTGTTCCACATAACTCATTCTTAGGTCCTTACCAGTTACTTATATACAACAACGAACTCACGCGCACTCTGCAATCGCCCGTTTTCCTTTAAGCAGACGACAGCAAGCTTCCTTTCAACGTAACAAATTGCCGTGTTCTTTCTACTTATATGAACGCAGCTCCACGTTGTCTCCTTTGGGATCAATTACTGCAGGTAACAGCCACTGAACAAGACCAGGGAGTCATCATACAATGCAAAATCTCAGTATCCCCCACGTGCTTGAAAGCAGACAACTCCGCCAGCACTATGGTAGGTCTTTTACGCCAAGCCTGAACAAATTTCAGATGGCCGGGGTCAATTGATTATCGAGTGAACTGTGTGGTTAATGGTTATGTGCCCGTCATCTTGTACGAAGCGAATTCGGCTCCGAAACAAATTAAAAGTTGACATAAGCTCGAAACAGGAAAGGTGGAAAAAAATTGGTCCTACCTCCTTGAGATTATAACCAATTTTCCGGCCCAAGATTTCAAGCGAAGTGGCAAGTTCAATCGAATATTTAGTGTTGCACTCAAACTTACTCGCGTGGGTTTAGTTGGGTTCAAAATATAGAATGCATGTTTTGCATCCGGAAGTATTATTTCCACATTTCTTAAGATGAAGCTTAAAATGTTGAATTTATTCAGATGCGATGAAATGAGAGTGAAGTAGAACCACAAACGTAGGATTACCAAAATATGCGTCCGAACAGCGCTTGACAATTTTTAATCTCCCAGTGATATAATATTTGTTTTTATTCCTTTATTTCTGATCTTACGAAACCTTATCCAAGAAGTTCTTTCAAAATTGCATATGCTTATTATTGATCACAAACTAGAATGGGTATAAAATGCAATACAGCGTAAATGTTGTTGTTGGCCTCCGTCGGTCGATGTCGACCATGGATGTACATCACATCGCATGAATTTCATGTTTTGCAACTTTTTGAATGACTAAACAGTCTGATTCGGGAGGAACAATCTCTCCCGCAGCGCTTGCAACGATACTCAGAACTCTGTTGTATTGCATCAGTTGCACGCCGGCGGCGTGATCTGCGTTCAGCAGCCAGGAGCTGTATTTGCTCCTCCCCGGCTTGCAGTCGACGCTTTACACAATGCCTCCAAAGTGAGCGGTCAAGAGCAAGTTCTTCCCAGCTTGCGGGGTCAATGTCAAGAGCTTTCATATCTCTTTTGCAAACATCTTTGTACCGCAAGTGCGGTCTGCCCAATGGTCGACTTCCTAATTGCAACTCACCGTAGAGTAGATCTTTCGGAATACGACCATTTTCCATTCTATAGACATGACCAAGCCACCGCAGGCGGCGCTGACGTAATAGGGTGAACATGCTCTGTAGACCAGCTTTTGAAAGCACTTCAGCGTTAGTCACTCTGTCCATCCACGATATGTTCAAGATACGACGGATGCTTCGTAGATGGAAAGCATTCAGCTTCCGTTCGTGTCTTGCGTGGGTGGCCCAGGTTTCACTGCCGTATAGTAAAGCATTTAGTACGCACGCGCTGTATACCATCATCTTTGTCTTTACAGTCAGCTTGCGGTTACCCCAAACACGAGAGTTCAATCGGGACAAAATGACAGCTGCTCTGCCAATCCGCTTATCAATCTCCGTGTCTAGCGAGAGGTTATCCGCAATGGTTGAACCAAGATATGTGAAATGATGTACTGGTTCGAGCTGACAGTTTCCAACAGTGACGATTGGTGGCGATACAGTCCCTTGACCAAGGACTTTGGTCTTGCTCATGCTGATTGTTAGACCAAAGTCTTTGCATGCCGACGAAAAACAGTCCATTAGCGACTGTAGGTTCTCTTGGGAGTGAGCAATAAAGGCTGCATCGTCGGCAAACAACAGGTCACGGATTATCACATCCCGTACTTTGGTTTGTGCTCTCAACCGGTTCAGGTTGAAAAGCTTGCCATCACTTCGCGTGCGTATGTAAATGCCTTCTGTTCTCGTCTTAAAAGCGTGCTTCAGAAGCAGAGCAAAGAAAATGCCGAACAGCGTGGGAGCAAGAACACACCCTTGTTTGACGCCTCGGCGAATTTCAAATGCTTCTGAACTGCAACCGTTAAAATGGACTGAGCCTTTCATGCCTGCGTGGAACGAAATAACGAGTCTCAGCAGCCTTGGGGGGCAGCCTATCAGATCAAGCATTTTGAAACGACCCTCCCTGCTGACGTAGTCGAATGCCTTAGTTAAATCAATAAAAACAGCGTATAATGGCATACGCTGTTCCCGACACTTTTCTTGAAGTTGTCTCAGGGAGAAGATCATGTCAACGGTTGATCTTCCCTTGCGGAAGCCACATTGAGATTCGGAGTAAATTCTATCAGCTAAAACTTGCAGCCGGATCTGTAAGACTTTAGCAAACAATTTGCCTACAACATTCAGAAGGGAAATTCCTCTGTAATTGTTGCAGTCGCCTCTGTCACCCTTATTCTTAAATAGCGTGATGATCTTTGTGTCTCGCATCTCTTGTGGGACACCCCCCTCCTGCCAGCACTGAAGAAGCAAATGGTGAAGAGGCTGTAATAATGCTGCTTTACCGCATTTGATGAGCTCAGGTGGAATTCCGTCGTCACCAGGGGCCTTCCCATTCGCTAAGCGGTCGATTGCCTTATTGAGCTCATCAAGAGTAGGAGGGGTATCTAGATATTCAATGGTCGGCAACCGTTCGACATTTTCAAGTGCATGCGGTAGAACCGTACTGTCCCTAGAGTAGAGGGAGGAGAAGTGCTCTACTCATCTTTCCATCTGTTGAGTTTTGTCGACAATCGGCTTACCAGATAAAGACTTAATGGGAGCCGTTTTAAGTTTGTTTGGGCCAATGGCTCTCTTGATCCCATCATACATACCGTGAAAATTGCCGGTATCCGCAGCTTTTTGGATATTGAGGCTAACTTCAGTCCAATAGTCGTTTGCACAACGCCTCGCAGTCTGTTGGACCTTATTTCTAGCTGCTCTTAGAAGACGTAAGTTTTCATCTTTTGGCATACCTTTGAACATCAAGAATGCTGAGCGTTTCTCATCCAGCACAGTAGTCATCTCAGAAGCGTTTGCTTCGAACCAGTCGCTCGTTCGAGCTTCCTTCGGACCTAAAGTGGAAAGTGCGACTCGGCATATGCAGCTTTTTATCAATTCCCACATCACAGCGTAAATGATCCAAAAGAAAATGGCAGTTTATATTTGATATCAATAAAAAATTATAGGCCTCAGATAATAGCTTAAAATATGGACATCAAATCCCGCGTTCGATAGTACGTTGTTACCATTATGTTTATGTGAACTTTGAGATTTGAACTATAATAGCATTTACGTAATCAAAAAGCATGTCTCGTGAAATGACGCTGAATGGCGTCAGTGAAAAGCACTTCCAATTTTGTAAATACTACATGATTCACATCGACGAATCTGTTAACAATTTTTGTGATATTTGAAATATAAAATGAAATATTATTGTTATTGTCTTCTCTCTTATTTTCATTGTCTTCTTTTTTGTCTGAACCATCGAAACCATTTTTTCGAGTAAATCGGTACTCTGCAATTGACTCCATCAAATAAGATGATGAGTTGATCTCAGCAAATGCATATATTTTTTTCCAAAAATCTACTCATTCAAGTTATAACTCTGCAATTAAGCACTTTGTGTTATACAAGTTTTGTTCATTGATCCCAGCATGCACTTTTCTTGAATTAGTCTATTATCTGTAGGTCATTTCACGATAAATCAATCGCTCGTTGCAGCGCGTTTACGAAATTCGCAGATGATTGGCTAATATTTGCGGAAAGCGCAGCTTTGGAAAAATATTATTCATCTCGGCAATACATAACCCATATATGATAATGCCGTTAAAAGTAATGGATTATTATGCTGATCGGACTAATATTCTCTCCGAACGTCTTCGCCAAAATTGGTTGCAAAAAATTAGTTCCATGGACGCGGTGGATGATTCCTTGACTAATCTTACTTGGCTCCATGTAATAATAAATATATTCTATTAACCATTGTAGGACATGCATCCTGTTGGAATGGATATTGAACCAGTTGCAAAATCCTGTTCCACGGAATTGTTGACTAATCCGTGAGTCAAATTTCTCTAATTTTTCGTTAGAATCTACTCTGCAGATACGAAAAATCCACTTTCTGGTAGTCTCATGGATCCTCGGGTGAGATATGAATACAGAACTAAATGGACTGGAAAGCCTCCATTCTCTTATGCGACTCTTATATGTTTGGCAATGCGCGAGCTCGGGAAACCAAAGGTTACACTTTCAGATATTTACGGATGGATCATGGAAAATTTCGCTTACTACCGGCACACTGATTCTAGCTGGCAGGTCAGTAGACTATTTTCAATGCATAAATTTTATTCTGTTCTCTGTGGTGTTTATGATTTGATTCTTCTGCTTTACTGCCTTTCTCGTCAGCAAAATAACTATATGCTATTTTTCATACAGACAAATATTTATAATTTGATTTATCAAATTCTATTTAATTCTATAAACAATCCTAATTCCAACTTAAGATCTATTCTTCTCAATTGAGGTAAAACATGTTCAGTTATCACCATTTTGATCATCATGGAACATTTAGTTTCTGTCGCCGTATATTACTATCTTTTCACGATACATGATTTTATTTATGAACATATTGTTTTTCATGAAGATGAGAATTGATGGTGCTCGTTATGTGGATGTTTAATTGGGTATTGTACGATCTGCGGTTCTATCGACAATTTTTGTTCGCTTGTATTTTATTGACATATCTTGAGTGATATTGCTTAAGTGTTAATATAGGATAATTCTCCGTTATATATCAATAACATAATGTCATGTTGAGTACCAAAGGGTCATTGATTTCATGTAGCCGCTGTTACTGTTATCTAACCTGTAAATAGAAAGAAAACCTGAACAATGATGTGTATGTATTTAGACAGCAAAATATAACTGTGACAATAACTTTCACAGATTTACACTTGGTTACTCGAATCAATATAAAATTATTATTCATTTGATCAACACTAGATGCACATATTTCACCCTTACTAACCGATGCTTATCAAGCCGTTATTGACTAGCTCAATATGAATTTATTGCTTATGCTTGAAAGTTTGTTCACCTACAACTCATCGACTTATACGTAACCTAGCTTGCATGCGTTTAAGGATACTTCTGTTTGGTGAAAAACTGTGTGAAATTTTCTGGAATAATGGTATTTATTTGAAACTTATTTTTATTGAACGCTTCTGTCATGCATTTGTCATGTATGTTGCATAAAAGGTTAATTAACAGTAATCCCAGAAGTCGTGAGTGATAGATTGCGACTATCTATACTACGTGCTTCCGAGATAGCTTGCATTCTTGCAAAAATCCTTTCACTTTTGTAGCATATATAAATCTTACATGAATAAAACTTTGTAGTTACCGCTACCTAAAATATATGGCTTATTGAAATCCGACTGTTAGCTCAATAGAACTATTCCTCACTTGAATCTATATATATACTTGATTAGCCTTTAATTAATTTAGCGCTTGTAACTTCTTCGTTAATGTGCGTCACTTTGCCCGACTAATAGCTTGTGCTTTCTTCGATATGAAATCTCACAGAATATTGAATTTATATTGCTGAACTTTCAAAGGCTTTCAAATTATCTCAGTAAAATTAAACAACGTGTTGGACTTGTTTTTCCCATATAATAAGCATATTGTATTCTCACTTGTGTCGTTTAATTTTATGAAATATATTTTCCGTTACATTCATAGTAACGTTGATATTATGGATTATTTGAATGATATCGGTTTCTGAACCTAGCTTTTTTATTTTTAAATCTTGAATTTACTTTTCTGCAGCTGATAATACTAATTCAAACAGAGATGAAACAGGCCTATGTAGATAAGTAACTAAAAATATATTACATATTTTACGTTTTACCTCTGAACTACATAAAATGTACTAAGAAGTACCATATTTCACAAATAGATTTCACATGTTCAATTATATATAAAATACGGTGTAATGTAAACTTCATTGACATTTTTTATTGTCTTCTATGTATTGATTTTAGCACTATCTTACACGTATCTGTAATGATTAACTTATATCATTGAAGTAACAATCATTTACTGCGGTTTCTGATACCTCCTAAATAGCAGTTACTATTCTATACAAGGGTTGATCAGTTATCTCAGCATTTCACCTCTATGCTGTTATGCGCGAAGCAACTGTTGTCAATTTCGGGCTTCCCTGTTACCAATTAACTTTGAGCACAATCTATCTGGTTATCAATCACTCAAAACTTCGTCTTATTCTCTTTCAATTATATCTTCTTTGACGCCGCTATTCTTAATGATCATTCGGTTTTGGATTGATATTATAAAGTTTTTAGTTTGGGTGTATTAATTTTCAATTTTGTTTAATAATTATCTTTTAATTCAATCAAGTTCACCTGGCGATGTTTCCTTGTAATACACAAACTACAATGTATTGCTCTCATTTTAGTTGTATCTACATTGATGCCGAATTTTTGAAAGAAATACTTAACATTGCTTTCGTTTACCGCAAAAAACGAGGCTCGTGTTTGTTATTTTCTTGTTTTTGTTCGAACCTGTCTTTAGCCACTAGTTTTCGTAGAAACTCATAGATACGCATACAACAGGCAAATGTTTGTCCTGGTAAAGAATAGTTCGGTTTTATCGGTTATATCGCCTTTTTTCTTTTCTTACTCTTACTCTTGTATCTGCCGCTTAAAACAATGCAGTAGCCTCCATTAAATCACAATTCTTATATTATGGTTGAATAGAAGTATATAATCTTAAATTTCTATCGATATGAAGCAGTGGTGATAAACGAGATAAATTTCATTGATTTTTCAAAAATTATATTCTGGAAATTTTAGTTATAATATCTTCTATTTAATCGCCATGTTTTTTACAAAATGCAACAAAATCTCACATACTTACCTCATTTCACTTCTCTGAAGCTGTCTACTTGTATGTTAAATTAAATGTAGTGGTCACCCTGTTAACCGTAAATCTTCGATATAAGAAACATTATAATTTTTATTATAACTTTCTATAAGTCGTATTTACGGATTTTTCAATTACAACACGGCCTCCTTTAATTCCACAGTTCAATAAAGCTTGATAAATAAATTTCAGGATAATTGTTTTCTAATTTCTACATGCTCACTAGTCTTCTTTATGCGGTGATTCTGTGTCAACAGAGCTCCTGCACTTTATCGAGTTTTTATTTTCATGTACTAAAATACAATTCCCGATTTAAACCTGTGAAGTGGATTTTAAAATTTATTATTAAATTATTATTATTTATTATTTATTATTATTATACTATTATTATTATTTATTATTATTATTTATTAAATTATTACGTAAAAATTACTTCAATACGTTTTCTCATTGTTAATATTACTAAAATTAATTTATACCAGACAAAATTCCTCGCGTGTTATTTATTTTGGCTTCTCTCTTATTTTCGTTTAATGCTTCTACTGTTTCTTTCGTGTTCTAATGTCTTATATATGTGTGTAATACTGCCCTTGTAAAACGTTGAACATTATTTAGATTACAAATTCTCTGTTGCTCAAATCTCATGTACTTGGCTGTTATTCAACTTGCTCTCTTGCGGTTATGTTACTAACGAAATTTAAATGGTGAAGAAATGACAATAATCGTGATTTGGATAAAGAAATGAATTCAGAGAAATGTTACATTGTCCTGTGATGTAGTTACCATATTTCTTAATTGCTTGTGAAGTTTTCTTGAATCTAGATTATTGCTGTGAGGATCTCCGCCAAATTTCGAGTTTGAGTTTGCATGTATACATGTGTAGATCAAGGGATGTTTGTGTTGCACACATGCGATCGCATCCATAAATATCTCGGTTATTTTTCAAATTGAATTAACAAACTCACTCGGATTTTACATTTTGTATTCTTAATGGCCGATTCGGGATAGTGAACTATTTATTACGCTCACCACCAACTCCTTACCCACCCTGAAACAAGCTAATCTGACTAGAGTGTGTTTGTTAATCACCACATGCCTTGAGCGCTTGACGGATGTGTGTTGTTTGAAAGGTTAGTTCATTTTAATCTGAAAATTATCACTTTGCGATGACTTGTGTGAGATCTCAATCAACGCAAGGGCTGGGCATGATTGCGTGCAATACAACCCGCATTTCAGTTCGAGCTCAAAGTTGAATGATCTTTCGGTTGTCGGCCAACATTTGATTAACTTTACGTGGGTATCCACCATGGCCCGCATAAAATACTTCAAAGCAATTTAGTTTTTTGTAAAAAATATTATATGCATCTAATTAGTTGCGCTTGCACCCAAACAATGGACACCTCGTTAATTTGAATTTTATTCGCAATAGCTTTTCTAAATTCCACATTTCTGTGTAGAGTGATTTAAAATAAATGGCTTAAAAAGAAAATCTTCAACATGTTGAGTGATGTTCACTGAAAGTAGGTGCAACCTCCCTATGTAACACTGTGCATCTTTATTTGTAACAGACAAGAGATATGCTGAGGTCTTGCTGGCCTTACGGTTTCCTTGAAACTTTGCCTGGATTAGCCCGGTGTGTAGCAAATGTTCTAGGCTATGCTTGTGGTATCATACGACATACATGAGTTTTGACCAAACTCTTGTTCACTTGGATATTAAATTGAACCAAACGTCCGTTCATTTGAATGTATCTTCAATAATAGATCGTGTGACTGCTCCATCCTGGTGAGCACTAAAATTTGTGACTCGAATTTCGTGGACTGGAAACCTAGCTGTGTATATAGATCATTAAGATCAACTTAAAATTAATCGACTTATTAAGAATATTCTCACCGATAATCTTACCCCATCTCTATACAGAAATAATTAAATCTCAATCTTTTTTGACAACTGGATCAACATATATTATATTGCCATCTCAAAAATCAATACATCCACGTCCTTTGATCCCTTTAGCCTTAACATATATCTGTCAAAATGATATAGTTATCGACCAACTGAGAAAATAACATGTATCTTGTTGATACTTTTTAATTGTGTGCTATATTTACTTTTTAAAATAACGTTTATGTGAAGCTGAAATTTCAAATATTTACGACAAATGATTTTACATTCTTCTCCTTCGTCTTCAATTTTAAGAAACACGATGTGCAGAGAACACTCATATATAAGTTAGCTAATTAATTCCAGATTTCCCGCACATAACCATATAATAATGTATCCTACTAGATGTAATCCAGACTAGTGAGAATTAAACTTCGAGTTTACGCAACCTTTTTGTCTTCCCACCACTGTCTCATTCAACAATATTGCTCACTAATTGAAATGCTACAACTTCATTGATTGTTTGCTTATGTCCCCGCTCAGAATTCCGTTCGTCACAATCTGTCACTGAACAAATGTTTCGAGAAGGTTCCACGTGATAAAAGTGAACGTGGAAAGGGTGGGTTTTGGCGGGTCAATCCCAAGCACTTGGATTGGTTGGAAGCCAACTTGGCCAAGTGTCGTCGCGCCGCTCCACCCCCTGGCCCACCACCTCCAATTCCACGCTCTTGGTTGTACCAACAGCAGCAACAACAACAACAACGCTTTGTCCATCATGTTTCAAGTAAACAGGTTTACGGGAATGTGGTTCCAATGAACCATTTGACCGGGACAATTGCGACTTCAAGCGGGGACCAACCGGTGGGTGAGCATTTGTGTGCAACCACGTCACCGACTGGGAATTGTAACACTTCGTTTTCGTCTTCTTCACCTTCTACCGGGTCATTACCCTCGCCACATGGTTGGAACAACATACATGGTAACCAATTTAGAATCCCTTCTGCAAATTCCAATGGTGATACAGAGTTTGGACATGTAACTTCATCGACAAAGCACACTCAGTTCGGTTCGCATAGGCGCAAAAGTCCAGTTCGCTTTCAAATTCCATTGGTTGATGATGAATTCTACGAGCCCAATTCAAACGGGGAATTCGCGAAAGATTCCATGGTATGTGTCGGACAAAATATTTACAAGACCTCCACAAGAGAACGCTATGGCTCCACTTCTACGAAGTTTACCGGGGCAAACAACAAAACAAAACGTCTTTCAGCTGGTTCAAATGCTGAACTTGTAAAGAATGATGTCAATAAGCCAACTCCCTATTACTCTGGTGACGTGATGGAGGCTGAAAGGGTTCGTGTCAGGAGCCCACATGAAGTGAAGCAATCTACTCAGGGAGTCAGAAAGAAACAAGCCGGTCAAGCAGCACCAACCCGTATTCTTCCGGTAAGTTGATTGATCAGTTGATTCAGCATCAAATTGTTTTGATCTGCTTGCGTTCATTATTCACACTTCTTGATTCGAGGATTCTGAAATGACAAACCATTCAGGTGCCAAACATTAATCGTACTAAAATGGTTAAAAACGATCTACTGATTAACCACGCGCTAAAATGTCTTTGGTTCACGGCGCTTCAAAATGACGTACGTGTTTCGAAGATTCCCGTGTCTTAAATTTGAGCTGACCTTCAATGTTGCGAAACAGTTGAAATGATCCCACGAAGTGAAGATCCCATTCATGAAACCTATTGCTTATTAGGCTTATTTGCTGGTGACGCTTTGAACATGTCGAACTCTGGTCATTCCTTGCGAGTTAATGAGAGATGTGCTATGATTATCGGCCTTGTATGCACATGATAATCGCATACGCAGTAGGTTTATATGTTACATATGGTTGGCACCGCATGACGAGCTATAACAATACATAAAAGCGATACCACTGATGAAGCTCGATAGCCCAGCAAGATGTTGTAATGCAAACTCGTAAAATTACTGCTGTTGTTCCAAGCACGATGAGATTCAGGATGTATGGAAAAATAACAAATACATGTACACCCCAAGGGTTATGTTTATAAAATTTAAATAAATCGTCCCTTCGTGTTTGCATTCATGTGGTTCAAAGGAGTAAAAATGATTCCAACTTTGGCATGGAGTGGGGCAATGTCGGTCATAAATGTATGTTTGGGTAAATTTGTTTTTCAAGTGCGTGTGCGTGACGGAAACACTAATGATTTTCAGTAAATTGGGGGCCAACATTGTATTATTCAACATAAATGTTCGTACCTGTTCTGTGAAGATCATTTCATTCGGTAACCACACCATTTCTGGCCATCAAGTGTTCCAGAGAATGTATACACAGATTGAATCAAAATTCCTCTGGAATGCGGTATGTAAAGTGTGAGATTGTGACTGCGTTTGGGGAAACTGGAATTAATTTTTAAGAGGTGTCTGAGCGGGTGTTTCGGATTCGCCTGCGCTCGAGGGTGCACAATCCGAGTGTAGTCAGTCGCGGTTTAAAGGGTAGATCATACCGTCCGGAATCAATTTAAGTTACCTTATGATAAATACTCTCGAGTAGCAACATGTCTGCTTCCAATCATGGTGCGCTGTATAGTCCACGACAGAGTGTATGTATATATTGAGTATGTTAGTCGAAGAGTGCGGATGGAAATGTCCGAACATTTGTCTGGGTAAGCCGAGTATGCTGTATACATGCTCATTGACGGCCTCGGATGTACTCCACTCACGCGTTTGTCTGCCAAGTGCGTATGAGATCAAAGTAGTCCCACTAAATTAGCATCTGTGATATTGAGTGTTGGACGAAGGAATAAATGTGCAAGAAGGCAAGACAACCGGCAAGACAACCACGACGCATGTGGTTTGCTTAACCTGGTTGATTCAGACTATAGAGTAGAAAGCAGGAGTACAACCGCGTTTGCTCTGAGTTATGAAACCTGTTGATCTCGAGCTACTGTAAAACTAGACGAATTGAGAGACAAATTGCAAAGTGCTTTCTTCAGCCCGAATAGAAGTCTCTGTGGATGTTATCTATTACAAGAAGACCGCATAGTTAGTACAAAAGTTGGAGCAGTTTTGTTCGTTTCGGGAGCGATTGTTCCAACCATGTGTTTAATCCTGAGATCGACAGCATTTGTCCTTTGTTTTTTAGTAAGATATCTTGATGCAAGTCGTAACCATGGTAGAAGTGTACAGTTTAATAATACGGTTTAATATCTGAGAATAGTGAACACATGGAATTGGACCCAGATTTTTCACTTTACAATAGGCTTTGAACCCTAATTGGAATGTGATTATCTGGTGTGGCCATCGCCTAATCATCATGAACAGCATCACATTGGTCGCAAATGCTTAAGTGCCATGCAATCATGTTATGATGAAATTCTAAAACGATACGGAAATGTAGGAAGTAAAAAGCTACTGAATCGGTTGAAAATGAGCCCATAAGACTGGAATGAGATGCTTACACTTCGAATCAAACACGCAATCACGTAAGTGTTGTGAACGAGTAGAGTGACATCGGCATGACACAATATTTGGGGATTGCATAGTCAGGCATCACTACCAAGCTTTTCTCGCCACTTCGCTTGACAGCATATAAGCTTAATCTACTCAGTGTCGGTTACGCGAACAAAAGATTGAAAGCCGTAAGCACTTCTACGCGATTTTCTCTACAGAAATGTCGCTCAATGTTCACGCCTCGTATTGTTTCAAACCGAAGTGCCTTCGAAAGGCAGCGAATTATGTGTAGATCCGTCATGGATTTTCGTTTGGAGTCTGGTGACACAAGCACCCTGCTCGCTGATTCTAACGACACTTCAGTAACTGGGTCGATACAATAACGTGAATGAACTTGATTTTTTCACACTTGCTATTCGATTTGTTCCACTTCCCCACTTCCATCGTGGCGATGATCTGCAATTTAGAACACGCTGTAAACTCGCTCATCTCGGCAACTTTACGGTACCATTATCCACACCGCGTTTTTGTGACTGTGTTGCAGATTAACGGCATTCCTGGCTCTTTCATTCTTTGTCTGATAGACCTGCATTTTGGGAATTACAGTAATGCGTTTTTCTCGCTAGACATGCTCATTTCTTGTAAAACCATTCTAGATTTGCTGTGGAAATGGTACGCATCTTATTAGTACTAGTATAAATAATATTATGTTTTCGTAGCTTGAATTGAAAGTATCGTGAAATCTTTTCTAACATTTTTGCGTTCCAGCCACGAGCACGTCACTCCCGCTGGTCACGCCAAAGAAATTCAAGTAAAGTCGATAAAAAGAGCGTCACCGGGCCGCAAGCTACGCGTATAGAATGTAACAGCTCCCAGTCAGATTGCGTTGGTGAATGCAGCCCCGATCGGACAGAATCAAGGGAGAATCATTTGGATTACAAGTTCACGGATCTCGAAGAATATGAAACGGACGCTGATTGGCCCCCGTCCACGTGCACAACTCCTCAACGAATCGACTTCGCGATTCCCGTGAACCAACCTAATCCTAGTCTCGTGACACCCCATTATGTCCCAGCTGGTCTATCTCCCAACTCGAGATGGTGTGTGAATCACGAATCCAACTCTTCGTCCGCTTCTTCGAGCTCGATGTGTTCCGTGCGAACGTCTTCGGATGGACAAATGTACAGGACCGTATCCCCTGGGAGACACTCTAACCCAAGACGTGTGGAATCCCAAACGATCACTAACCAATCGACCGATTCGGTACAACTCGGTCGTTTATATCCTGTGTCCTACGAGGCAGAACGATTGTTGGCTTGCTCTCCGAATCATATGGGGTTGCCGAAATGGGCGGCAGTATTTCTACCGGAGAATGAACAACAGGATTTGGAACCGCTCTTTGAGAAACCCACCGGTACCGACCCATTATCGACACAAAGTGAATCGAAACGCGAACAACTGTATGACACCGATCAACAGAAGTTTCATTCACACAATTCTGACCCGTATCCGACTTCTTTGACCAGTATGGCCGATTCTCCGCTAGAGCAACCAGTTTCCACTAACCCCATTTTGGAAAGTCTGGATCTGGATCCGGCCGAGTTAGATTTCGAAGCGCTCAACGGTTTGGTCGAATCAACCGGCCCTATCCCGCTGGACTTGGATTTCGGTTTGACGGCCCATTTGCAAACTCCCGACAGCCAATCACCGTCGCAAAATGAACCATTTCCCAATCAAATGTTCCCTTCGAACTGGTGTCGTTCAGAGACTGAATGGTACACCGACGATCAACATTACTTGAACATGGTGAATGAACATGATTCCGAGTTTCAAGATGTGGACGACATGTTCGACAAATCGGTTGAAATGCGAAGGCAATTCGAATCGGACATTGCTCGACTCAATACACCACCCTCCCAATAAATCTCTGTGTTGCCTGGCAAAGTGACCCACCAGTGGTACGACGTGGAGAAATTCAACCTCTGAGCGTGTTCCAAGTGTTTGATTTAGGAATGGTTTCTGCTACGTAACTTCACATTTGCTCGGTTTCCAGCAATCCCTCATCAGTGCCTTTCCGGTGCACCAAGAAAATCCACCCATCCGAGACAGTTCAATGGCTCGCCACATTTTTTCTACTTAGGTTGCTACCACCCTCTCCCCTAATTAACTCGGTCAGGACGGTTGTTTGTGTTACTGGTACTTTTCTTTATTTAATTATCCTTATTATTTATTCAATTGAGCGTTCTTCGATGTTTACGGTGTAACTTCTCGTCTCCTCGCGGAGCAATCTTGTTGGCTGTGTGTGTGATGTCTTTTTCTGTTGAATTTATGCAAATGATTTCTCGTGTGATTTCTTAGGAACCGATCCAACCAATATATGGACAACAGCATTGCTTCCTGTTAATCGAATACCACTTATTTTATCTAACTGGCTTCCATCTCCACGATTTTGTTCTTCTTCTTTTTATGCTTTGTTTTATCCTGTGTAATCCATCATTTCTAGCAACATTTTAAGTTCTATACTCATTTTCAAAACAACATCTGCATAAACGCATATCACTTTACGCAACTCGCATCTTGATTTGCTTAACATTGAACGCATTTCGCCTCTTAGTTTTTCTGTGAACAACAGGCGGCTATCGTACTCGGCTACGTAATCGGTTGGCATGGTAACCCAGGCCATTGTTCCGAGGGAGTCTTGGGTAATGGCCAATCGGGAGTATTGTAATTATAGCCTTTTTGGTGATGTTGACCTGAGCTATTGGACTGTTCGTGCGTTAGTGTGAGACTGTTGAAGCGTAAACTTGAGGTCAGCCGAGACAAGGGCTTTCTCACCAAACTTAATCCTGTCGACAGTTTGATCCATCTTTGTCATGCGTCACTGGTTTTTATCCGTTTCGGTGAGATTTGTGTTTGTTATGAGCTAGCTATCGTCGATCCTGGTTATTCCTACATACGGATGTTAGATATAAAAATACGACTGTTAGAGTCTCTCCTTTGAAGATGGACTACAGTTGCACTGTGGTGCAGCATGACTAAAAATTGAGCCTCGATTTTTTATGGATGTAGTTTTATTACACTCCTGTATTCCGTTTAAGCTGCAATTGTCAACCAATTTACGCTGACAATGAACTCTATTCGAATACCTGCTACTCAACAGGTGAGGCTACTTTCGGTACCTTCACCGCATGTTCGGCTACGTGATGTTCGATCGGGCAATCAAATGGACTGGTTTTACCAAATTACTGCGTAGGTATGATAAAGTATAAGTAATTATAGAAATATCGTTTTCATTCAGCATTTCTAATTTAATTTTTCTTACGTTATCTATAAGAAAGTTTAAGTGCGCCACTGGACAATGTTTGTTTTAGGTGGAGTATCCTAAATCGTAAGATATGATTCTATTTGACTAAGTTGGTGCACACAGGTATCCGTTTGAAATATTTGTATTGTTTGACCGACCACGCGAAGTAAGAACTTGTCACATTACCTGGACCCCATAAGTTGTCTAAGCCGCTGATCAAAAGCTCAAGAGCGATCGTGGTCGTACAATCATGCGTCTCAGCTACTTGCTTAGCTTGTTTTCCTGCTTGACTATAACACTTGGTCAGATTGTTGTGTAAAGAGCGCAACACACACTTCGTCGGGCACTCTGACCCCATTCCTTGTTTTAAGGTTCATTCCTTTTTTCCACATGTTGTGTTCAATAGGCAGCAATATGATCGTTTTGGTCACATTGTAGTAAATGAGGGATGACTTGCTATTCGTTTAAAAGAAGCCGATAAACTTGATCAGTTCAGCACGGAATTATTGACTCGGGAGGCTTTTTCGTCTGTTTATCACGACAGATCTCGTGGCATTACGGATTTCGACTTCCCATCTTTTATTCCTACACGGAGAATGTGCTAACCGTGAGTCAATTCAAAAACACTTGGCCCCATTATCTCTTGCTATTTCGGAAACGACTGATTTTCGCTTGTTTTTACTGACTAAATTTTAGCAACTCGAATAACTATAGTCATACTTTTCACGTCGTCTGACGGTTAGTTATTTTATCTGCTAGAATATAAGACGACCGAAACTATGAATTACCTTTTGTGCATGTCATATGCATACATCACATGCGCGGAAAAATCTCAGAGCAAAATACAGGTTACAGGCATCAACTGCGTCTTATACTTGATTATCCTGCACCCTGTAGTGCTAGCCATTATACACCAGGTCAGGATAATGTTGAAATATCGCAATCGAAGTCTTAACCAATTGAGTTAACTGTCCGCAACTTCGTGGCCATACAATCCATCCCTCCCGTAACATCTAGAGCGGGATGCGTTCACCGGGCGATCAGCGCTTCTGGCCGGATGTCTGTGGGAACTCGGTTGTGCCTGCTCTCCGCATGTTCAATTTCGCTTTTATTTTCCAAGTCGAATGTATTAAGCCCGTCGTTTTGCATTTTCAAGCCTATCACCGTATCGAGTATGTCCCTTTGAATTTGGCTAATAGTAGGTCACTTGCAAACATGCGTAGCATTCTAAACACTCAAACGTACTCCATCTCGGCTGCCTAACACCGATTTTAACAGTCAGAAACGGGATACGTCGAGTCATATCGCTTAACAGCCTATGGTTGTACCCATTCTCGTGTATATACTCAACAGGTGCACACAGCTCAGAAAATGGACCAGAGGAATCTTTATTTCCTTTCCTCCGATCTTCCCGAACGAATGCCATGGGACTTTGTTCTACATGGCTGAATCACACATAAAACCTTATCCAGAATACTAGATATCTATATAGTGGATCGACCCCTGTTGGAACGAGTGCCAAACGTCACAAAAATACCAATTTTCATGCATTTCCATCGTATTCATGCATTGGTTTCGTATTGTTTGTACTCATCAGGTAGGAAAAGTAGGATCATGATCCACCTGACATGAAAAAGTGGAGAAATAGTAAACAAGGTACGCTTGTAACCAACTGTTGTTTAAGGCTGACACGACAAAACTTTTCAATCACCTGTGTCCATATTCATGTAGATGGGGTGAAGTCATGACCATGAACAAAAATGCTCATTTGCATGCATATCCATCACACACCCGAGACCGCTTTCGGCTGTTTTCTCTCATCAGGCAGAGACAGTGGGATCATGATCCACATGCATTAAAACTATAGAGAAATCGAACGTTTGAACTTGTAAGCACTGTTAGATAAGACTTGTATGACCAACTAGTGCAATCACATGTACCCACACACGCGGATGGGTTAAACCAACTAACTTTAACATTGAAACCGCATCTGCATGCAATTCCATTACATAAGTTACTCAGCGGTTGAATTCATATTACTACATCGCCTGTACCGTACGACTATATTTTGTATAGTTGACTAGTAAAATGCAATTCTATAAAGGGCGAGAGCAACTAGCTTTTGTCGATGTGGCACTGTGATTGGCTTTAAGTGAAAGCAATCCTCGATTATATGCGCCTAAATAATCCACATGTATCCAATGCGTGACACGTTTTATCCTCCCACGCACCAGCCCATTGATCTTTCCGTTAGTTTACCGTTCAATATGATACCTACTTGGACTGACTCATCAACATGGTACGAAACGAAACCCACGAGCAGCATGATGATCATCTTCTCCCTCACGTTGGGGTCGCATGCAAACACGACGCACACAGACGATTGGGCGTTACCCGTCTCAACATAAGCATCATACAGACGCCCACTTGTACCGTAATTCCGCCTACAGGTTGTTTCACAGGTTGAACGTCTCATGGTTTGTTCATTCGTTCCGTCACGTGATTGCCTGGGGCCAGTGAGTGGTGTTTATGTGGTTTGTGGGAAATTAATCGATTGATTGTATTCGTCAGGTGTTCTGAGGTCAGGTCAACTGTCTTAAAATAATGAGAGTTAGTGCAACTGCTGCAACCAATCCAAGAAAAATCAGTGAATGATGTTGGCCTCCTTCGGCCGATGTCGACCATGGATGAAATCAGTAAATAAAGAAGAAATAAAAAAGTAAATTTTGAAGTTTACCATATAATATTAGATTTATTTTCTAGCCAATGAAAGCAATTTTAATCTATCCACCTTAATATATCAAACAGTCAGAAACTGGTTGTTGTGTGTAAGTGCTGGCGGTGTGTGCGTTACAATACGTCATAAGCTTATTAAGCACTGGACCGGGTTTTAGTCTGTGCTTTATGTTCGAACTCGTTGGTACGTTTTACGAATCATATTTAACAGCGGCTTCGTATTCTAAACACTGTGTTGGGTCTGGCTAAACTCATGTTACTGCGCCAACGTGATTACGGTAAACAGCCAGAAACCGGTTGTGGTGTGTAAGTGCAGGGGATGTGATCACTTTCATTTGATTGATTGACTAAGATCTTTTGTGTAGATTGATCATCAAAGGGTGAACTCTGCCAATCGGATTACCAGCGACTTCGTGCTCTAACAGAGTTCAATACTTGTTCCTTGCATCACGGGTCACTTTACCTAATTTAACTGTCTCAATTTGTCATAAACCGATTGAAGATTGAAATTTTGTCTTGATAAATGAAAATAGATAGATGGAACCTTCATTAAAATTTCATTACATTATCTATTTAAAAATTAGAATAAACATTTGGAACCCGGTTATAAATAAACAATCTTACAGAATTGCGGTTGATGTTGCAAGATACTCTTGCACTGAAATGTCAGATTTGGTCTGCAAGTCCGGTGAGGTGTATTCATAGGAAATGTTGTTTATTAAACAGTGCATGGTGCAAAAATCTATCGATCAGCAACTTCAATGTTGTGTAAAGAGCACGCAGGAGTGAGTGACAATGTATTGTTGCCAATCAATTACACCGACGACCGTTACTTGCGAAGTTGGCTGCTCCACCTCAAGACCATTCTATCCATGGGGTACGTGGATGGCAGTGCCTACGCATCCATATCAATACTGTTGTCAAAGCTGGAGTATGAAGCATCTTAATAAAAAACGAACAAATTATATTGCATCTAAATACAGGTTAATATCTTTCTTGTAAAACTCCGAACGAGTCTAAACGGACGGTGATTCAAAGTAATTCAAAGTTCTAATGGCCCAAAAAACGAATACTTTACTGTAACCATGGATTAAAAATATAGGGAATGCATGAAAGCAACAAATATATTTGGTCAACATGGCAATTCAGTTTATGTAATTAGGTGCGAGGTTGGATTTCGTCAACAAATACTTGTCAACAATCGATTAGAATATGTTTGGGACCGATCGTGTATTCATAATGCAAAGAAATTTGAGTGCAATCGGTTAGAGTACTACTTATCACGTTCAGCCTTGAACCTGTTCACGTTTCATGCACAAATAATATGTGGGGTCAGAGAGTTCCATATAAAACAAACTCGGACAGCAAAGCAGAACCTTCGACAATTTGATCTAGAGTGTGGAATAATTAAATTGTAGCCATGAGATCTGCTACCACGTGCTTGTTGCCGATGAAACAAGAGTTCAATTGGGTGATCCACTGTTTGCAGAATGTTGAACAACAGCATCAAGTCACTCCTTACATGACGGTACGAAAAGTCACAAAGGGCTTAGAGTTTTAATCCTCTCCTCGTATGGCCTGTTATATAGTTCGGTCACAAGTTTTGTAGCGCGGTGGTATACGCGTTGTAGCAAAGCCATGTCCGTTTTTAGCAATGGGACCATGCTTGAAAAACGTACTCCTTTGTTAGCCGGATATAGTTGTCAGTTACTCATTGGAGAACCTGATTTATGAAACAACCGAAGATCCTTCTTAGCAGTGTCAAGGTTTGACAGTACTTTTGTGTACAACAGAATACTACTACTACTGTCTTTCTCTTCGGTAACCCATGAAAGTTTCTGAGATCCCAGAAAGTATGTTAATTCGAAGGATTTCAGACGTTTAACATTTTATATTTTTAGAAGTTGAATGGTAGCCAGTTTCGTAAGGACCACCTATGAAGTGCTTCGATATCTTTTTGTAGAAGATGGCAATCTTCTATCGTGCGCACGCTAGTCCAAACTTTGATGTCATCGGCAAATAAAATTATTTTACTGCGTACAGCAGAAAGAGTATTGGCGTCAAGACTGAGCCTTTAGGTACGCCAGTTGTAACTTTTACTATTGCCCATCCACTCTAACCCAGATAGCTCCACCAGTCAAGTAATACTTTATCCAGGCCAATATTCTGACACCCACCACGAGCTGCTCCAATTTTTGTAGCAGTATGCTGTGGTTAACACGGTCCAACCTTTAGACATGTCCAAGTGACATGCATGGATAGGGTATCCATTATCCACGGCTCGAGTCCAGTTATCCAGTGTATGAGAAGATTGGTGAGACAGGAGTGTCTTGTCCTAAATCCCTGCTGTGCGGTGGAAAGAAGCTTATTTTGTTCCAAAATTTTCGATAAGTTCATCAATTACAAATCGTTTAAGAAGTTTAGAGACAACAAGCAACAACGTGACAGGTATGTAGTTAGGCCCGTCGGATCGGTTCCCACATTTGTATATCGGAGTGATTAATCCACTTTTCCAGTCAGTAGCAACCTTGCTGCAACTCAGTGACAGGTTGAAGAGATCAGAGAGTGATGAGAATAGAGCATGGGCGCATTGACTTAGGATGAAGGGTGTTATATCATCAGCACCCGGAAATGTTTTTGTATTTAACCCGAGTATACTCACCAGACACTTACGGAGTTCACAGAGATGCCCCGTATTGTGTTAATTTCTGATCTGAATACAGGCAAAACATAACATAGACTCTTATTTGGGTAGAAGACTCTAGAGTAAAATTGAGCGAGTTCGCTGGCGGCTTCGAGAGCGTCGGAGGTGTTCCGTTCGTAACAAGTAAAGCGGAAACGCGTGGCTTTACCTTAACCTTACTGTTCACGATCTGGAGGAGGAGCTTCGGTTTCGTTCAGTTTTATCAATCTGATTGATTTGATGGTCTTAGTAACTATTTTCCTCGGCAAACGGTAGGATTTTCATCATTAAGGTGTTGCTAGCAGCATGTAGTTTCTCCACGAATAGTTTCTCACCATTATCAATTTCCGTTTTTGACTACGAATCCCTCTTTCATTTTTAAAACATATTTAGAATGCAGTTCCATTTTTCGTAGAGTTTCACCACTATTGATGGCCAGCATTTTTGGACATCGATGTTAAACGATGCACAGTCGGCAACTTCTTGAGGGGCCATTGATAATGCTACCGTATCAATTTTTCTTATCATTTTCTGAGCGTCACTAGCTCTTTTCACTTCACAGGATCACTCTTTCCAAGTGGTGTTTCATAGTGGATATCCTCGATGACATTTTCCTCGCTCGTTAGAACAAGATCTAGTATGGACGGTGTGTTTGTGCCTCTGAAGTGAGTGCTGCTTCTGATATGGTTAAATAAATTAATAAAAGAAAGGTAAGGTATATCATTCGAGGCGTTAACGGACCATGTGTTTCAGAATAACAATTAGCTCAAGCAATATCGTCCCAAATAGATTATCTGCATGTTATCACTTCTATTAGGTTAATTGAGGTTTGGGTTTAGAAAGTCAGGAATGATCAAAAGTGGAGTGTCAATACTACACTCAATGCATCGATCATTTTGTACAGGTCACAAACAAGACCCTACAAAGTAACCTTTTAAACGATAGGTTTACAAACGTCAAACATTTAAGAAAACCAACGTAAAACCTAATGCAATGTTCCAGAAAAATTCCTTGCATTACGCAAACGCCGGTCTGAAATTCAAATACGCTTTATCATGACCGAAACAATTGAAACGAAATCCCCCCCCGATATCCGGGTTCTTCGTAGTCAAACAATTCATTGACTAATCATTTCCCGTGCAAAAAAACTGTTGAACGATTCTCTGAAATTTCTATTGCATGAAATTTTCGGGCGTGGCCGTATTAACACATGGAAACTCGAGGCTTGAATGTATCTTCCCACAATGTAGACTGCATTGAGAAGCGTGTGTTTTCCAATCATGGCAATATTAGTCCATTTTAATTGGCTCGTTTTCACTGTTCAGCGCATTTTATTCGCTATTGCGCCTAAACGTGACACAAGGCTTAGGCGCTGCGTATTGGTGAATTATTTTAAATCAAGTAGATTAAGCTCAATTGAGCGACTACTTAATGCGGTTTCAGTAGTAGTTAGTATTGGCATATACACACTGGAAACGATGCTAAGCTGCTGCGGTTAAGTGTGTGACCATGATCTGCATACAAATTCTACAAACCACACACAACAAGGGAAAATCAAAACCTTGAACATGTGTCAAAGTCGCGTACATTGCCAAAGCGCGGAAAAGGTTTTAATTATGCATGGACTTTTGAACACCCGTCTTATATAGTTGAGTATAGAACTGATGCAGGTTTACATAATACATTGAAAATAGTTTTTAGAGTCCAAAGGAATGGTCTGTGTGAAAATCTGTACTGTAAGCATGAATATTGTGTTTGAAACAATACGTTTCATCGTGTGATGGGATTGAACAGGTTTTTGTACAAAGATTATAAAATGGTTGGTTCAAAGTTAAACAATTGTCTACCATCCTTTTATTGGTTGGCAGAACGTGGAACCTGATCGTAGAGTCCCTACGTGATGAACGGAAAAAAACACGAAATTGGTTGTGGCGTGTGTGATGGGGTAGGTGAGCAAATACAACACTTCATTTCATATCATTCATTTTTGCAGATTCCTCATATACAGATTGTGTCTTCGAATGGTTGAAATGGGTTGGCTGTGCCAAACCAAAGATAGATTTAAATGTGAACATTATCAGTACGGTACATTACTCACGGTACCTCAGTATGTAGTAATAGAGGAAATCTGATGGAATGTGGTAACGACTGTTACAAAAGGAGGCTGACAACATGTGCAAAGATCAGTTGCCGTCAAAATGGAACTTACCCATAAAGTGGATGAATGACGCTCAAACGCACTTTTACCGCACACGGACATAGAAGCTCAGATACTGATGGAACCGAGTACAATAACTGACATATATCGTTACCTAATAGATTTCATTGTATAGAATTTCAATCAGGTCGTCGAACTTTAGTCTGGTGGAATGATGTATACTATGGGAAAATTTATCAATTACATAGTTAAAACATTAAATTTCCACCTAAAACACCCCTGTACTTTTGAACAATCAATGAATAACTTATCTCGCTTACATACTTTGGATGATTTTCTTTTGATCTCTAATTATGTCTCATTGGATCGTTAAACATTAATTTAAATAGGAAATTTTGAATGTTCTCGATTATAGCGTTTCACTTCATTCTCCAACTATTAACGCAATCGCGTGGTTCGAAATTTAAAATAGAACGCAAAAAAACGTTGCATCAATTTTTTTCAGGTTCAGCTTTGCGTTCGGTTTAACTCACTCCAGTTACGACCGCATACCTTTCACTGCGCTTGGTGATCTGATTGGTTCATTGATGATCTTAGTGAACGCAATGCCGATTCTCAACTTGCTTCTGATTGGTCCTTCAACGCAGGGTGGCGTATTCTTTTCACACACTGTGATCCAAAATTTGTGAACCAATTTCCAACTTGAATGCTGATTGGTTGATGACGACCTTGTGGTCGTGCAGAGAAAAATGTTCAAACCGGCTTAAAAACGTTCTCCAGTGCAAGGTTTCTGCATAACCGTTGCGTTTGCCGATGGTGCACCCATTTTGAAGCAGCTAAGTCTGTTAAAGAATGTATCGGCGTGGTTTCTTGGGCATAAGCATAGCGAATTGATAAACAACAAATATAGGCTTTAGAACCAAATAAATATTATTATTATGATTTATATTTTCACGATTTTTTGTTTGATTGAGGAAATAAAAATTGAAAATGGGCGACTGTTGTGTTTAACTCGTGATGGCATGAGGAAGGTAAGAACGCGTAAGCCCGTGTTGGATAAGGCTGGTACGGCCAACCTGTTCAATCGCATGCGCCAACATACATGGATTAAATCCACGGGCTTGAATAAAAAATCAACGTTCGCATGGATTTCCATCATACACCCCAGCAAACAATAACTTACATGGCCAATTCTTGTTTACCGTTTCTCCCCTGTTTAAAGGCACGCGGGTGCTGATCGTACTGTCCATACCTGATAAGTGCCAAGAGCACGAAAACGGTCGTTATATGTGTGTGATTGAAGTGTATGCAATTGCGGAGAATTTAAACGTGTGAAAACAGTTTCTGCAATGGTAAATTTCGTTCGTTACGGAGTACTGGTGCAAAGTATTCGCCATGCGCTGTTCCGCATAGACTGCCTTCGCGATTTTTATACCGTATGCGAGTTCTTTTTTAAGGAACAAATTAACAGCTGAATTTAAAGGCTTCGAAATATTTCAAACAAATTTGAGTGCATATTTACAAACATACACCGAAGGATATGAAATATGCTGGATGGACTACCTTTCTCTTAATTTTGTTTACCATGAGCCTGTGATAAGCTCCGAAGCGATTTGCTTATTATTACAATCTTGATTCTTGAACTAGCTGAAATGACAAAAATGGATAGGAGCGCCCATGGCTTAGTTAAACGAAGAGTGAAATGTTGGCAATATATTAAAAATAATATTCATTGTTGACCTTTAAGTTCAAGCTTGGCAATCCAGATGCCTGCGTTGAAATAATCACATGAAGCCTGGATTTAGAGGCTGGGTGTTGTGAGAAAAGCGGAGAGTCAATTTTGGTGTTTAATTACCGAAACTATAGATTTCCGAACACTGTGACAGCGAAGACTCACTTCTTTATGTGCACTCAAATAACCAGATTCAGTAAATCAGACAAATGTTACTGAGGCCATGTAAAGCATACTTGTTGTTTATGACTACGTTGAGAATATTACTATAATAATCCTAATAATAAAAAGCCATTCCAAAATGTTGCAGTAAATAGCAACTTTCAATGTTCCGCATAACAATTTTATTTCGGGACAGTTTTGTTCTATAGGACAGACTCGTAACTTTAACATTTCAACTTAATCAATCTGAGATAGTATATACATTGGGGGTTTTCTGTCAACAAACGCACATTCTTTTTTATAGTTAACCACAAAGTAATATTCTAATATTGAAAAGACCTTTTTGCTTGTGCTCACACAGCTCAATATCACGTTATATGGAGAAATGTGAAAGCTTTAGACATTGACCAGACGAGTTGCGAAGATGTTGCTCTTGCCCACTCCCTTTGGCGCTACCATGTGGAGCGTCATTTTCACGCTGAAGTAGAGCTTCCGGCTGATGAACCTAGATCACACCGACAGCGCGTACAAGCCGCCAAGCGACCGACTGCAGTGTATCGCTGGCAATGTTGCGAAAGTGATTGTCTTACACGAATCGTGTTGTTGAGTCACGTGCAACACGGTTGGGCGTAAGATCCATACATCTAAGTTCAACATCGACCGAAGGAGGAATGCAACAAGAGGGATATCACAAACAGAGAATACATTCAACCCTCACTGAACCTGATCTTACTGTATCCACCTGATGACGGCAAACATCCAGAAACGGTAGTGGTGTGTAGGTGTGGGGGGATGTGAGCACCACAATACAGAGAATACTTTGATTCAAATACAAAGCAATCAGTACCAATTAAGATTCAAGATTCAAGATTTATGGTTGAAAAAGCAATTAACTTTACAATAACCACAGGGTGGAAATATAGGTACAAATGTATATATATATATAAGTATAAATAAAATCAAAATCAATGATAGCTTATTAATAGTTTGGGGCAAAATTCGGATTGTTGTCATCGTTTCCGTAGCAATGTAGCTTTTACGGGATAGGGTTGCTAGCTCTAAGCCCAACCCTCCTTCTTTCTCAGACGGGCTTTGGACCGTCCTTGGCGGAGTTGCAAAATTCGGATTAGCTCTCATATAATCGTCAAGTTTTGATTTGAATATAGATAAGCTGTTTAAGCTTACCAAATCGGAAGGTAGGGAATTCCAAGCAATGCACATACGTACCGAATAAAAATACCTGCGGCAGTTTCGTTTGGAATGTGGTATTTCCAACTTGCAACCATGGCCACGGCTGTTGCTGGAAGTTCGAAGGTGGAATAATATATCCAGGGGGTGGGAAACAATAGTGATTATTTTGTATGTGATGATGAGATCACCTCGCATTCTCCTTTATGCAAGTGTCCTCATTTCCAGTCGTCTGAGTCGCCCGGCGAATGGCATATTTTCGAGACCAATGACAAGCTTAGAAGCTCTCCGGTATATGCGATCCAGGAGTAAGATGTCTTTTTGGAGCCATGGTGTCCAGGCTTGTGCAGCATAATCTAGAACCGGGTGTATATATGTAATCATCATGAGAGGAAACACCCGGGGGAAAAACGTCCAAACATCCGCCGTAACATGCCGAGCAGCCGAGACGCGCTTTTGTAAACGGTTTCGTATTGTAGACCATTTTTCAAACTGCCGCAAATCCAGACACCGAGGTCCTTTTCTTCTTCGGTGTACTCCAGGTTTATGTCGCCGAGCTTGTATGGATAGGAAAAGCCAAGGTCACGACCAATCTGAATCATCTTCGACTTTTGCATATTCAATGACAGTTTATTTTCAGATGACCAGTTGAGCAAAGCACTCAAATCGTTTTGCAGCAAGATACAATCGTCAGCATTTCTGATTTGCCTCCATACTTTTATATCGTCAGCAAACAAAACCATCTTACTATCATTTGGTAGTGTTATATCGTTCATATAGACTAGAAACAGTATTGGTCCAAGCACTGAGCCTTGTGGAACTCCGCTAGTGACATCGATGTTCTTCGATAATAGGCCGTCCACACGAACTCGGATGTGTCTGTTGCTGAGATAATCGCTTAACAATTCGTATAGTCTTCCAACAACACCGTGTTTCATTAGCTTGTTCAAGAGTCAATTGTGATCAACTCTGTCGAACACTTTAGAAATGTCCAGGTAGCACGCATGAATACAGCCCCCCGCATCTACAATCCTTGTCCAATCGTCTAAGCTTGTCAGCAAATTTGTTAGACAAGAGCGATTTCTGCGAAATCCATGTTGGGCAACCGCCAAAAGTTGATTACTTTCCAGATGTCGTACGATTTCTGCGGTTATTATTCGCTCAAAAACTTTTGATACCGAAGACAGCAAGGTCACCGGCCTGTAATTTTTAACATCAGAACGGCAACCACCTTTGTAAATGGGTATTATTTGTCCCAGTTTCCAGTTTTGTGACACTACGCCAGCTTGGAGCAAATTATTAAACATGCAAGATAGAGGTTCAGATGGCTGCGCATGGCAGGTTTTAAGCAGCTTTGGAGTTATCTCGTCTGGTCCTGGAGATTTCTTTACGTTTAATTATCGTAAGTGCTGCGCTACCACCATCGGAGTAATCAATACTTCACTCAAGGTCGGTCGGTCAAGTCGAACGAGTAGTTCCTGGTCAGGCTCCATGGATTTCGGCACAAAAACTCCGGCATAAAAGTCTGCTAACAGGTCAGCGGTCAGATTAATGGATTCTGTGAAGCCGGACGAAGTTTTTTAGGGCAAAGACTCCTGGTTCAATATTTGTTCTATCGTTTACAAGTCTATACAAGAGCTTCGGATTCTGGTGCATCTGAGAAATCAATTGCGATTGGAACGCTTGTTTATTATCTCGAATTAAACTGATAACTTTGTTTCACAGTCGTGTAAATTGTGCCCAAGAATCAGCTCTGTTTAACCGACAAGAATGAATGAACAGAATCGAAAACAGAGAAACCGACGGACATTTAAATCGAACGAACGGAAGAACTCAACGAATGAACATCGCTTTAAAATCAACCATCTTCAATGACAATGACATCTCACGTGAATTTGGCGTAAAATCAGTCCACTTGAATTTAGAATAAAGCTTCGTGGATGATGTACCGTATTTTTCGGACTATAAGGCGCACATAAAAACAATAATTTTTACGAAAAATCGGCAGTGAGCCTTACATTCCGGTGCGCCTTATGTATGAATAGTGAATGTTCACACTCTGAACATCCGAAAAATACGGTAATCTAGCTGGACGATAGAATATCCTGAACTGCCAACGCTTGCTCAAAAGACAGCTTAGCTAAATTGTGTTTAAATGCGTCAGTACAAACAACTTCTCATCAGGTTCACTCAACACACCGTGCCGATGAGAAAGAACGGGGATAGCATGAAGCTGACACAGCAATAGTGAAACAACCAACAATGATAAACGACACCAAATCCGTTGCTATACGAAAAAGACTCGGTGATTTTCTCATTGGCGATGATAGTCACCTTTTAAGTCTCTAGATTCAAGTTTCACGATTTATGGTTGATAAACAATCGGCTTTGCGAGTGTGGTAAAGTGGAGTGATGAACTATAAGGGGGCAACATTGGAAATGGTTTGCACATAAGCATGAGCTTTTACTTTAAATATACTTAAGCTGGTTGTGTTGACCACTGAATAAAAACACCCACGGGAGTTCTGTTTCGAGTGTGAGATATGCAGCCTACAAACGTGAACAAATGTGTGGGCGGAAATGAAGGGAGTGGGATTATTTATTCTTTTGTATATGAGGATTAAATCATCTCGCATTCTCTTTTGTGAAGGAGTCCTGTGGAGCGATCTTCCAAATCTATGGAGATGAGAGTGGTTTTAGCGACCGTCGACAAACTTAGACGCTCGGTGATGTAAACAGGGAAAAAGATAGATTTTTTGGTGGGACCATAGAGTACCAAATTGGAGAGTCTGGTCCCAAATTGCATGTAGAACTTTGTTCACCACTATAAGAAACGGTCTCGGTGAAAATGTTTCCAGTTCCATCGTAACAAAATAAGCAGACGAGAGCCACGTTTGTATGCAACTTCATATTATAGATTATTTTCGAACGGCCACAAATCGAGACAGTGTTAACTCATATCCGTTAGTTTATAGTTCGTATTTTGATCTCCAAGTTTATGCCAAGAAAATCCGGCATTGTAACCGAATTGTAGAGTTTTTTACTTTTGAAAATTAAATAGCAGTTACGCTACCGTCGTACCAATCGGTCGTTTCCTAGTTAAAATGCGTATATATTCCACTCTGCATTCTATAAGAGAAATTAAAGATCCGGATAAACGAAATGTTTTGCTTAACATAATAAAAATCATTGGAAATCAACGTTTCAAATTTTTTATATAACCCGCGACGCAAAGTTTTTTTGATGCAACGGGTAACTATCGGAGGCATGACGAAAATTGAAGTCATTGAACTGAATATCGGAAGATTGACTCACACTAATATGAGTCACCATTTCCAAACAATTATCTTGAGCTTCTTAAGGAGATGCTATATTTTTAATCGGTCGGTTCACCTTCAAGTTCAACCGCGATTGTATCTTTCAGAAAACGTGTCTAACCCAAGTGTAAAACGGTTACAAATATTGCAAACACTTTTGTGTGCAATCGGTTAGAGCGGCTTTTTGATCAGGTTTCACTCGTGATCAGTGTGATAGACCAGACCAAGTGTGATAGGCAGACCAGAGAACATGAGTAAATTGCAGTCAACACACCACCTCTGCTGTTTACTTTACCGCTAAACAGCCTATATTAAGCTTAAGGGGCAGCAAGTCACGTAGGCATGACCAGGATCAGTGGTTGATTTGCCCTGTGCTTAACATGACCCCGGTCCGACGATGCTTCTGTGTCATTACTTAAAACCCGCTTTAACCAATTGCACACAAATTTCTTTCCATGATCAACACTCGATAGGCCCCAAACATGTCCCAATCAATTGGTTATCATCGAAGGTTAGGAAAATAATTACGACGGCCATGCGGGAAAATAATATCCCATCGACCGGTGTGTGTCAAAAAACATCGACAGTCTGATAATGAAGAAAAATTGAAGTTAGATCTAAATCGATTAGTTTTCCTGCATTATATCTCACGAACATCAATCACCGATTCATCCAAGAATAGTCCAAAGAACCAATTTAAGTCAATAAGTCAAGCGACATCAAGAACGCTTATTAATTAACACACACCCATCCCGTTCAAATATAAGGATAAGGTGGAGATGGTTCTTGCGTTTTTGAGGACAAAATGATAAGACATTTTTTCGAGCGCAAAATGATGTAGTTCTTATTCTTCCTCAACAGAATCTCACTCATGCTTCTACTTAGAAACACACTTGAGAGCAGTGTATAAACTACTGAGCGATGGCTATTCGTAGCACCATATTCGAGTAGATTCTCATGTTTGAAAATAAAATATATCTACACCAGGGATTAAGCTAAAATAAGCTCCGTAGAACGATCCAGGAGTAATTAAAACAGAATTCCAGAGCAGATCGATAAATCCTTTATAAAGGCTGGGAATATATTTTTACTCACCGTTCCGGCAAGTATATTTTGTCACCGGATCCGCGCTCTTCACCGTAGGCAAGCGGTGCAGTCTCTACTTGCTGGGTGTCAATAGGCATTGGAAAAGGGAAGATTTGTTTTACTCAAATTTCTCACTTTGTCAGGAGTTCAATGAAAATAGTTCAAGAAATAGCTACGACGAAGAGCACCCTGGGACAGAAATTAAAGCCTCATAGGCTTGATAAAAAATATTCAAGCACACGCCCCAGCCATTGGTGCACTCTGTTCCGATTCAATTTCAAATCAACGGATGTACGCGAAATTGATCACGTGACGCGCCAGTCAACCTAACGTAAAAGTACAAATGGTAATCTAATTTTCGGACACGGTCGCGCCTGCTATTTGAAAGCTGGAAAGAATTGTCAATCTGCACGTAGCGATCGAATCGAAACGCAAACTTGCGAGCGAGACAGGATGGTACATAAGAGCCTGTGCTTTTCTGCATGACACTGAAAGATGTTCTTCTTCTTCTTAATAGATGACAGAAAGTCAAGCCCTTGTTCGAATTTATTGGTTTTGTATTGATCACACGAGGTTATCTTAGCTTCGCAGTTATAAAGACACTTTAAAAGCTTGGCAAGTGTAAGCATTCTCCCGGCAATTTCATTTCATGGTCGCAGAAGTGAGAAATGTATTTGAAATTTGAAATTTGAAATTATGACCCGCTATCCGCTTCTTTCAAGCACTATCGATCGATACGAGCACATGTCAACCGCGGTTAATCAGCTTGTGAGACTGACAAGCGGTTTGTCACTTGGCCATCACAGAAATGTAGAGACAAGCGATGATGGCATTGCCCCGAATTTCAAATTTCGCATTTGTAGCGGATTCTCCTAGAAAAATCCCAACTTTCGATTAGCTATAACTGGCGAGTACAAATTTAACAATGTCAGACTGAAAAAATGTGACATATTATTGACGAGGAGAGACAAAGCTTTATTCGAAAATGTTCGAAATTTCAATTCAAGTCTAATATTGAAAAAACAAAACAAATTCTACAAATATATTTGTAGAAAATGTACATGTAACATAAGCCAGATAAGTTTAGTCGAAATTGTTCCAAACAAGTTTCCTTCGTCAAATATATCTTAGTAACAATGGAATAAAGGACCTAGGATTTGAAGACATTCTGGAAATAGATATGGTGTACTTTGAACGAGTCTTTGAAGAAGCATGACATTGAAGACATCATCGTGCAGTGGATGAGAACGTCCATTTAGGATAATAATTGTATATTGATCGCATTATGAAAATGCTCATTCAAGATTATTTTAAGAATGTATCCATGAGGAGCCGAAATGATCCTCATATAACACTTGAACAACGAAAAGCCAGTTTGAAATTATATCTACTTCGGACCGATTGCCCTTTTTGAATGGAGGGAATAAGTTAAGTTTTAGCGAGCTTGGTAAAAGTGGAGCTTTCATAAATAAGCTAAAAGCGGCTTTAAAATCAAAATATGCTCCAGATCATTTCTAAAATCCCAGCTCATTGAGTCTAATCTTGCTGCGTCCACCCGTTGACTAATCGATCCGGAATCATTATGGGATTCACTGAACCTAATCTTACTGTCTCCACCTGATGACGGCAAGCAGCCAGGAACCGGTAGTGGAGTGTAATTTCGAGGGATGTGAGCAACACTTTATTATGGGATTCTGTTTTTAAAATTCGAAGTTGTTTTATTAAAAACCCTAGCTAATCGTGGCTTTATTGTCAAGCATTGTGTAAATAAAGGGACATTTCCTGCATTCATTAGACCAGAATTGACAAAGGATGAAACATTGACCCAGTATAATAAGAATAGTACTACGCTACGCGCAGAAGCTATTCGCACAAAAGCATTGAAAACTGACCTGAAAATTTCAAATTATGTAATTTACTAATTTCTGAGAAATTTTCTCTGTGAATCAGTTCTTGGCTAAAGACAAGACTGGTAATGTGTTATAAGTTTTCAAGCGGTCTTAAAATTACGTCTCACGCTATTTACGAGGCTATTTACCTCCTGCTACGACGAGTAAATGAGGTGTTGGCCTCCTTCGGTCGATTTTCGACCATGGATGTACATCACAATCGCATAAATGTTCATGTTCTACAGCTTTTTGAATGACTAAACAGTCCGATTCGAAGGAACAATTTCTACCGCAGCGAATACAACGATGGTCAGTTGCACGCTGGCGGCGTGATCTACGTTCAACAGCCAATAGCTTTATCTGCTACTCCCCAGCTTGCAGACGACGCTTTACACAACGCCTCCTTTGCAAGCGGTCAAGAACAAGTTCTTCCCACCTCGCACGGTCAATAGCAAGAGTTTTCATATCTTTTTTGCAAACGTCTTTTTACCGCACGTGCGGTCTGCACAATGGTCGACTTCCTATTTGCAACTCACCATAGAGTAGATCTTTCGGAATACGACCATTTTCCATTCTTTAGACATGACCAAGCCAGCGCAGTCGGCGCTGTCGGAATAGAGTGAACATACTATGCAGACCAGCTTTTGAAAGCACTTTAGCATTAGTCACTCTGTCCATCCACGTTCTGTTCAAGATACGACGGATGCTTCGTAGATGGAAAGCGTTCAGCTTCTGTTCGTGTCTTGCGTAGGTGGTCTAGGTTTCACTGCCTTACAGTAAAGCATTTAGTACGCACGCACTGTATACCATCATCTTTCTCTTGACAGTCAACTTGCGGTTACCCCAAAAACGAGTTCAATCGGGACAAAATGACAGCTGATCTGTAAATCCGCTTATTAATCTCCGTGTCTAGCGAGAGGCTATCCGCAATTGTTGAACCAAGATATGTGAAATGATGTACTGGCTCGAGCTGACAGTTTTCAACAGTGATGATTGGAGGCGATACAGTGCTTTGACCAAGGACTTTGGTGCTGCTCATGCTGTTTTTTTAGCCCAAAGTCATTGCATGCTGACGAAAAAAGTCCATTAGCGACTGGAGGTTCTCTAGGAAGTGAGTAATAAAGGCTGTATCGTCGGCAAACAGCAGGTTACGGATTAGCACATCTCATGCCTTTGTTTTCGAGCTCAACCGGTTCAGGTTAACAAGCTTGCCATCACTTCGCGTGCGTAGGTAAATACCTTCTGTCCTCGTCCTAAAAGCGTGCTTCAGAAACAGAGCAAAGAAAATGCGGAACAGCGTTGGAGCAAGAACACACTCTTGTTTGACGCCTCGGCGAATTTCAAAGGCTTCTGAACTGAAACCGTTAAAATGGACTGAGCCCTTCCCGCCTGATTGGAACGAAATAACGAGTTTGAGCAGTTTTGGGGGGCAGCCTATCAGACCAAGTATTTTGAAAGTAAGGCGTCAAACCTCTAAAAGTAGCTCAGCTCAGCCTGACAGTAAGCCGACATCAACAACTTCATCGATATTGCTCCAAGTCAATTTCCCAAGTATGCTTATTCAGCGTGAAGAGTAAACTGCAAATCGCTTGAATCATGACTACATAATGCAAACACACAGAGTATTCATATGTTGTACTACTACTACTACTACTACTACTACTACTACTACTACTACTACTACTACTACTACTACTACTACTACTACTACTACTACTACTACTACTCCTACTACTACTACTACTACTACTACTACTACTTCTACTACTACTACTACTACTACTACTTCTACTACTACTACTACTACTACTACTACTACTACTACTACTACTACTACTACTACAAGGAATCGAAGTCAAATATCGGACTTCTCTGTTGTCCATCCCGGCGGCGGAAATCTCAACATGGTTGCTGTGGACATCCACGTTGCGACGTACTTCGCGGATTTGATATTTTTAAAGATGCTGTACCCAGGTGGCGCAAAATAAGCTACTACAAACCGGTCAATGCTACGGACATGCTTGCCATTCTCACAGCCACCCCATAATGTACAAATTGAAAGAAAAAGTGATTGGTCATTCCATGGATTATCGATTGGGAAGAATACTTCGGACATTGTGTCTATCGCTTCGAGGAGACTGACCATATCACATGTACTTAAATATGACGTTTGCCTTGCACTAGCATTAACTAATTAATTCCAATTAATATGAAATAATAACTTTCAGTATTCCTATAATTGCAGTAATCTCACTCATTTGATTTTTCAAATGTTGATGTCACTGAACCATAGCGATTTCAGCGACTCTTTTGCTCTCTGTTTGCCCTCACTTCGAGCTCTGAATCTCAGCATTCGCACAGTTACTTCAAAAGCTCGAGTTTTACTGTTTCATTTGTTAGTTGAGCGCTCAGTTTGCCCGTGACAGCTCAATCGCGATGATCTACACCTCATACAAGACAAAACAAGAAAAGGTGATGTAACATGACATCTTCCTACAGATCAATATGAACATAATGCACGGTTTCACCTTTTGGTACGCTGAGCACATTGCCATCACAATCTTCCTGCATAATGAGCTCTAATAATGCAATTCAGCAGATCCCAAATTGCGAGTAATAATCACCGTGCTGATGAGGACAAAAACAAGTAAAGTGACACGACATCTGCCCTTGAAATTTGGCTGAGCTGACAACGAAACCTTTCCACACAACTCACCAAGTTTTTGTGCCCAAAAGTTGTCAAAAATTTTGGCTGAGCCCAACGGTGGCATATCGAATAATACGGTTGACTGTCAAGGTTCTAATCCCGTCAAGTGAGGTGAATTGAACTCAGATCCCCAACATACCCAGGTGAAAATGGATACCCGAAATAGTTCAACAATTAACTAGCAACCTGTCAAGGGAGAGAAATCGTATCACCCGTACTGCCTCATTGTTGAGAAACCGTGGATAAGCACTGGGACCATTGGATCCCAAAGTCTGGCAAATAAATAAGATATAAAACAGATAGTTTGTAGCAAACCCACAGTTTACCACTCGGAAATGTGGAGATTACCACAGCATCCAAAATCGACAACGGTCCAAGGAGGCCAACAAACGAATCGGTCAGTATTTACCGTAGAAAATATATAGTAATTCTTCTACCCTCTTCGAGTAGTTCATTGAACTCGGAGGATGGAACCTCCGGCGATAATGTAAGCATTAGATTTCTTGAGCTAACGAACTATATAAACGCCCGTGGATGCATTTTCCCGAAGTGTGTTCGTGGCTAATTAGCTTTTACTTCGCCCAACACATTTGCAATTTGTCCAATGAATAATTAGCATAATGACGCGTGATCACTTACATGCAAATTGGTATCCAAATGTATCAAATGGGAACCACACTCGAGGGGGTGGCACGACCCGTGTCATGAAGCATGGGAACGACTTCGAACAAGGATTGGGACTCGTACGATTTGCATGCGTCTTCAAAGACCGCACAACAGCGAAATCGCTCATAAAATCAACTAAACAAATGGTCTATCTAGCGAGAAATTGTCTAGACTGTCACTTGTCTCAATTTATTCCGATTCCACATAGGGTGAATATCTTGCAATGGTCTTCAACAGCAACATCGAAAGATAGAATAGGAGGTGCTTTATCAGGACTACAATTAGTCAGTTAATAATATTGGAACCATCATAATGAACTCCACCTCCAATTTAGTAAGTAAATACTGTTAAGAAGACGTGATATCTGATTCTGATTGTGAAAATATATTTGCAAACTTGAAATCAATCTCAGGAGAGAATGGTAGATTCAAGCGATTGTACGTGACTTCTCCGTTGACCAATAAAATCAACAGGCAGCAAGTGCCACATGCGCCAACTTCTTAAAAAGATGATAAATAAGGATACTATTTTAAATCGATTGTATCTTTTTTAAAACTCGTCACTTTTCACCAGCACATTTTCAATCCAATCCTAGACGAGAGATTGCTAGATATCAATGCTTATCCATTGTGCTCAGCGCAATTTGCAACATGAGGTAGCTGAAATGATGACGGGTTCAAAACGCACCTCTATGAGGAAATTTGATCATACTGTTTTCGCTGTTTCACTTGCTCTTAGTAGCACAGAACCTTTAATGCAAATCGTCTTCTCAGCGTATCCACTCCTTAAAAGAGCTTCAGCGTACATTAGATCCTCAGTGTATCAGCAGTGAATCCAATTGAACTAGTTGCCTCCAGGGGACTGATCACATAACCAACGCATCGCCGACGGTGTACAGCAAGTTCAGTGCCGGGCAAGTCGTTCAAATGATCACCATGATCCATTGATTAAGCGAGTCATTCAATTCCAGTGTTATCATTTACCAAATCAATTAGAAGGTATTAAGTTACTCAACATATTTTACCCACATATTCAAAGAGCTCAAGTATACGATGATGAATACACCGACAGGTGCCGGTTCAATAAATGCGACAGACTCATGTCCCGTCAAATGGATTATGTCACATCACTATTTCGTATTTGCGTTGCCCACTACCAGCACTGGATTTGTTCATATTGAAATTATTGGCCGAAATATCGTTTCGTTGGTATAATACAATTATAGAGAAACGCAGAAAGATGTGGCGAGTTTATTGACAAAAATCATAGTGTCTCGAAACAAACAAATTTCCTACAAAAGATAGAATGATTTCTGAGATAAAAGAAGTCAGGCACGAAACTTTCCTATCAGTTTTTAAAATATTCGTTCAACTTGCTCGGGTCGTCACCCTGGTTAAAAACGTTAGTAAAATGCCAACCAAGATATCCATGTTTTCACAACGGAAGAAGCGCTCCTATCCTCAGAATGCACAAGGTATCTTCTGCCAAAGAGACATGGAGTAGATCGTGTGAATAACATCACAATAGGGAATTCGCTTGACTCGAAACGTCAGCCAACTATTGTAGCTTAATCAGTTATAGCTTCGCGCCAGCTATACTCCACTCATCAGAATCACCGTCAACGTAAAGAAACGTGTCTCCTAACTAAACCCTGTTGATTATCGGAATAAAGCTTACTATTTTCTGGTTAATATCGTATTATTCTTTCTTCTACCGAAACATTTACCCCAAAATTAATATAGAGAGGCTCTCAATTTCTTTCAATCAGATTATTTGAAACGTTCAACCATACACGCGCCAAATTCAAACGAGATTCAATTTACGCCACCGTATCACATTAATCATCCCGCGTGCAGCTCCAGATCGGAAACCTTAAACGCGGTGTTCTTGCTGCCTGCGAAATCGTGTGCGTCCAGAACACGATCGCGATTTCGGACTGAGTGTTTCACAAACGGCGAGGAATTTATGGAACTACCACACGGGATCCGCCGTCACGGATCAAATAACGTCTGCGTGAAGTCTCGGTAATCCAGTGACACACAAGCGCCAAACTTCACGAAAAGGTGTAACTTTTCAGTATTTTGAAACCGGTAATTCGCCAATCTGGTAATTGATGATTTTTATCGCACAGGAAAAAAGCTGAATGAAGATATAACAGTCAAAAATTCGCTATTGGTATGAAGATGAAACGTGGTGCAAGTGTGGGTGATTTGAGCAACAGCAACACTTTGGTTTCTCTTAGAAGCTTATCGTTTAACTCAAAATCATTATGGAATTGTATTTTTCAGAACAATTTAGTTTGATTTGAGAAATTTGTTGACAACATTCGTTCATAGTGGAATAGCGATCGGATTAAAGTGGATGTTAGTAATTTGCTTTGAGTGAGGGGTACAGCTGTTTAAGAATGAATCATTTTCTAGCGGCATAGTGAAAATATGATTTTAGTCAATGATAAATGTTCGTGTTTATGGGGATAGGGTTTAATTTTAGTCGAAAAATGTGATTGATTAACTGCAAGGGGATTCTTACGAAAATCGTCACATAAGCGCTTCATGAAATTACCTCATGCGTCAACTCGGGTTCTCTCACCGTGGATTACTCATTAGAGGTATCACATTCAGTTGAATTAGATTAAGTTCAAATGAAAAAGAGACCAAACAATTTGTTTCATCTCACAAAGGCAACATCATGGAGAGCAAAACGAGGCTGATCGGCTGATAACGGTGGGAATTGAGTAGCTTAGTGAAATGCTTTCAATAACGTTTTACTTAGGTAGCCAAATATCATATCTCATCAACCACGGATTCTACCCTAAGGTTCGTTGCGTTATAAAAAATCTGGACCAGAATGCCTAAAACTTTATATGAAAAACCTGATATTATAGCTTGTCCATAATTTCGACCAGCACCATGTTTAAAATGTCATTTTGATAGACCGTAAATCACATTCCGTTTGAGTAGCATTCTATTCCAAAATTTTGAAATACATTTTGCGTAATTAAAAAATTTGATTCAACTTACTATCACATTGGGATCTTATTTAATACGAAAATTGATGCAAGGAAAAAGAGAATTTATTAGAAATATCGACAATTCAAATTCAAATTAATTCAAATTAATTAATTCAAATTAATTCAACATTTTTCACATTTTATTGAGCCAAAAAGTGAAAAATGTTACAGATATTATACGATCCCAATTTCATATCTGAGGCAGAATAAAACCTTATTGTAGGCAGAGTTTTGAGTTCATCTAAAATATTAAAAAAATGCATTGAGAAAATAATGGTTTGAAAGCGAAAAAGAACGAACGTATGAAGTTTGAAAAAGCTTCCAGGTTGAAAATCCATCTTGCTATTATTATTCTTATTACAACTACTATTATTATCCATTAGCAACTGGATTATATGTACCATTCAGAATGCAAAGCTACAAAATTCGGATTTCAATAAAAAGATGTTTTAAATATACTACTTATACTTTGTGAATAGGCAAATAAACAAACAAATTAATAATAATGAGAGTTGAATTTCGATTACGGTGCTCGCATTACTCGCGCTTACAATACACAACCGATTTCACGTTCTTTGCCCTCATCAGGTAATGCCGTTGAAGAATAATTTTAGTGCGCCATGAAACCTTGTAAAAATATTAAAGAGTGTCACACATGGTAGCCATTTTATTTCTTTTAATTATTTGTTGCACCATGAGACACTAAATTTACAAAATATTGAAACAGTAAATCCTGATAAATGAATCGGCCTAATTCTGGCATTTTTCCAGTCAAATGCGGCGATAACTTATGAAGCGCTTGATTGTTGAATCCTCAGCGAGACATTGAGCTGGTATATTATTGTGTAACTGCAAATGTTTCATTTATGGTATCCGATATTTTGATCACATTCAGTTGAATTATATTTATTTTTAATGAAAAAGAGACCGAACAATTTGTGTCATCTCACAAAACATTGAGTATTTAAAGTGAAATCGTTATGCGTTGATGTTTAGAGACAATTCAGCACTGCCAAAATTTTTATCTGCATTTTATCATCTCACAAGCTAAGAAGCATTTTATCTAATTTTCCTACAGTCGGGCAAAAAACCCTCCAGCATTTAACATTTCCATCTACGCTACAAAGATTTCCAACCCTGGGTTTGAAACATGCATAGCTAACATGGATCATAAAATGCTCTCAAGCATATAAGCATGATTTATTGCGTTTGGTTCCATATTTAACCCTTTCAGGACGGATGTAACCTTTTGGTTACATGAACTTCGCAAGTCATTTTAAGCTAATTCTAACTGAATTTTCCGAATTTTTTTTGCACGGCGGCATACAGAATTTTGTCAACTGCGGGGTGGTTTTCTTCTTTGTTCGCAATCATCATTGACTTGTCCACAGTGAAAGAGAAAGTATGTGCTGGTACGGGTTTCGAACGTATCCTCACAATTCGCAGTTTTGTGAGCCGAATAAAATCGTGTGAAAGTCTCAGCTATAATAAATTTTGTTCCAGTATAAACTTAGCCATGCCTACAAAGACATTATGTCAAAAAATTGGAATAAATCAGAAAATCTTCGAAATGCGTTGCGTTTAAATAGATGTAACCTTTATGTTACACCCGGCAGAAGTCACCAAAATCGTACAGACCTGTTGGAAGTGTCTCACGACCATGTAGCGCTCATTGTTTCCATGGCGGATTGCACGATCGATAACTGCGGACAATTACTCATACGCCCACGACCCAGATCTCCTCTGATAGGCATCCATGGTGACCTTCAATCGTGCACCCCGTTGACTGATTCATTTCCTCGGTCAGACCATTCGTGTTTCGTGGATATACAGTCAAGATTTGTGTCCTCATTTTCTCAGTTAGTTCTCGATCGTTATTGTGCTGCACGGTCATTTAACTACTCTGGTAAATTCGTACATGTAAGTAGGCAATGCCCATTTGGTAACTATGATTTATCTATGATCCACATAAATTTACAATCATAGCATTATTATTCCAGCATCGAAATTTCAAGTGAAAAACCGGGTCCCAGCAATCTCACATCTTCACAGGAATTTCACTTGACTGAATATGAAACAGCTCAGTACAAAATAAAAAGTTATTTCTGTAAAAACATTTTGTCGATGGATGACGACGTGAAGTTTATTCTTTGTCCTAATAGTGACGTGTCCGATGAAGATTTAGACTTGCCTGTGTTGACTGAAGCGGAGGAGGAGGAAGAGAATGTCATCCAGCAGCTCCAGCTCATGCGGAATGTCGAAACAGAATTCGCGACTGAAAATGATGTGCTCGAATCAAGTAGGAGCGATAGACGAGAAATCACGTGGAGGAACGAAGAATTCTGTCCTCCCGAATATATTGAATGGAAAGATAATCTTTCTGTTGACGAAGAATGGCGATCATTTTCACGGATTTCTTTTTTCAAGTTGATGTTCGACAATTCGGCATTCGATACAATGGTTTACCAAACCAAAATTTATGCAATGCAGACCGCTGGGAAAGAGTTGCAATATGTTGATCGAACTTTATCGTACCGATTTCAAGTCGAAGAAATGGTACATGAGGATTTTTTCTATCTGTTAGATCTGAGTGTGGTAAAAGCTTGGTTGTTATACCAAAGGACCTGTGATTTCATGAGTTCAACAGGAATGGGTCTCTCTGACTTCAAAGAAGACATAGCAATCGCTCTAATGACTCCGCCCGTAACTCCAAGAGGAAGGCCAAGGTCTACAACAGACATGCAGCAACCGGCACAGAAGATAAGGAAAATCTCTTGCCCAGTGAATTCAGTCCGTTTCGACAACGTTGGACATTTCCCGCTCATCTTGAAAACCCGGAAGAGATGCAAGCACTGTGTAGAAGGATTGACTAAAGTGAGGTGTCAAAAATGCGATGTAGCTCTGTGTCTGACCTACGACAACACATGTTATAGAGGCTATCACACAAAAGTACAATGCAGTGCCATAAGGAAATGACGTTTGAAAACTGATGACTTCTGCCGGATGTAACCAATTGGTTACATTTTGTTATTTTCTCAATTATGTGAATATCACAAACTTTTTATATTATTTGTGTTATTTCACCCCTGGGCAACTCGTTTCCGAAGAAAAAATATTTTATTTTGGGTTAAAAAATAATTCAGGCATGAAAGGGTTAACGTGCACAAATGAATTCAATATAGATATGGAGACTAGCTTTCTGAACTATTTAGGTTTTATGGACTTCAAGTTAAAAATGAAATTTCAAGCTACATACCTAATTGGTTATATATCTTACACAAACGTTTGTTGATAAATGACCCCTTAAGAACGGAAGCAGTGACTTCAATTGATTGATATTTCTGTTCCATTAAACTGTGTAAAAATTCGGCGATCATTTCAAATGTTAATTTTCCGTTTCCATGTTTGTGGAATGTCTTCTTGTCTTGTCTCCCTTGACTTGCACACTGGGCACATTGTGAATCTAAACAAACTGCATAATTGTGGTCCAACTTAGTGTATTTTCTAATTTGTCTATGTTTAATATCACCATGTGTAAGCTCTTCCGTGTGAAACTCATATATTTGTTCCACTGATCATGTATCAAGGTAATATATAATAATCGTTTTTGTGATTCGTCTTCTGCTCGATAAGTAAAACGTTAGATTGTTGGATTATTTATCCGTGCGAGAAACACGGAATACAATCCATTTTTCACATGCTTCATCACCGTCAATCTTCTTTTCAATACTTGGGATACAAAGAAGAGTTTATTTGGTTGTATGTTATCAGCTGAATCTATTAACATTCTTTTGTTATGGTTTAGTTCATTATTATATAAATATTACCTATTTGCTGTCTGCAAGTAAAAAAGCAAGTTTACAGTATGAATGTTTTGCAACTACATATTTTGTCAGCAACTAAAATGGCTCTTATGAGTTATGGAGAATATGTACGGAGTTGATAATGATAGTGGTTCGCAATAAGATTTGTGAAGAAACATGCTAAGTTGAGTGAAATATTATTGAACAATAACCAGAATGTTCACGGAAATACAAAACTTTTACAGTTTCTTGTGAAAGGAAGAAATAAACTTTCATTGTTTTAGGAACCAAGATTTCAGTAGTTTCAACATATGAATGACAGTGTGATCGTCTTCCTCTAATTATCAATGATCTGTTTGAAGTGTAAGATTGCGAATTGGTGAAAATTTAGTCCCAAATTGTTTTGGTACACTTACAGATTAGCTATCTCCTTGAAAACGGAAACAACAAAAATATAAGTTTCACGATAAAAAAATCTTTCCAAATATTTTAAACCATCTGTTGTTCGCTTAATTCCTAGGCATGACAGAAGGCACGTAGTTTTCCAATATCTAATAATAGTTTTCTGCATATAACTACTAAAATTCGTTTCTAGTAGGATCAAAATACTGCAAAGTGTATCGCACAAGGTTTGGTGCTAAGTTCTTGATAAAAAGAAAGACTCTCAACCAAGTCGATCCCAAAATGCACTGTCAACTAACGTAGAATGGCGAAAAACCAATTGATCGTAAAATAACGATTTATTTCTTTCCGAATCGCGAGATCAATTACAATCGAGTGAACACTACTCTTATAACATATAAAATCGATGTTTATAATGTCGGTCGATAACATATCCATAATGATCGTAAACATTATTCAATGTCCAAACTAATCAATGGGTTGGAATGCTTTTACTAATTAACAGTAGTATCCAGTTTCCGGTCAATAAGCAATTCAGATTGTTTCATTCGTTACGAGCAGTGCCTTACATCACTTGGTAATGATATTGTAGGATGAGTTTACAAAAACCGAAATCGTTTTTGGTTTTCGATCAGACGCGATCTTGCCTGATCGAATTGATACAGAGATTTCCTGCCTCAACATTTCATATTTTATCGATTGAAATTCAACTAAGTTACCTTTAAACAATAATATAATCTGTATATATCTCGCTGTGGATTCAAACTATGTATTTAACATCGATATAAATTGGTTATTTATCATTATCAGATATACAAGATTTTCTACACAACATACTACAGAACATAATTCAAAATTGAAAATTAGGTTAATTTTTTAGCATTCCATAATGAAGTCTTTACAACTTTCGAAATTAAATGCCATGTCTAACAAACTTAATCATCTTCACTATTAATATACCCAAAAAATGGTCGAAATTACGATGAATAAAGTATTTGTGTTAACACAAGTGCAACACTTAATTCAAAATTCAACGGAGTGCTCAGGGTTGTAGTTTATGAAAACCTGTGAATATACTCACGAAACATGGCTGTGTGTATCCAGTGTTTAGTCTTATTTGGTCGATATAAATTATGGATGTGCATCACAAGTGCATGTCGTTTACATGATTCGCAGCGGTAAACATGACTAAACGGTGTGATTCGGAGAAACTATTTTTCCCTCAACGTTCACAGCAATAGGCAGTACTGGGACAATCAGCTATGTTACACGCTGACAGCGCAATCTACTTTCTGAAACTAAAAGCAGTATATGATCATACCCAGCTTGCGAATGACGCTTTACTCAGTGTCTTCAAAGTGAAAAATGGAGAGCGATTTCTTGTCAATTCATATAGTCAATGACAAGATCTTCCATATATCTGTTGCTTATGTTTTTCGTCCGCAAATTTAATCAGTCTAATGGTCGACTTACTGATTTCAACTCACCATAGAATTAATTACCTGACATATGACAATGTTGCATTTTGCACACAAGATTTGGTCACCGTTGGTGCTGCTGTAATAGTAGGGTGAATACTTTTTTGTTGATCAGCTTTAGATATATTCTTGCTTGACAGGATATATCATCGTGCAACTGAACTCGTGCCTGGTTTCCGAGACCTTACATACGAGGAAAGGTTGAAAAAGCTAAAGCTCCCCACTCCACTTCAAAGTAGACTTCGAAGTGACGTTATCATTACTTACAAAATATTGAATACTCCAGATCATCCACTCAAACATTTGTTCAAATACCGTGAATCAGGAATTACACGTAGCCATTCAACGGCACTATAAATTCCCCATTCCCGTACTAACTGTCGCCGATATTTCCATTCGGTACGTGTCTGTTTCCTGTGGAATGCCCTTCCCGAAGCAATTATCACCTCTCCCTGTACCAAAACATTCACTCAAACCTTATACACTTATTTGTTACAGGAAGATTTGACGATGCCTGTTTATTGACTCCGGGTAAGCATATTACTTGACTCTAGTGACATCGTATAATTGTTTTTTATAACTCCTATTTGAACGCATATTTACTATGATATGGTAATTGTGAAGCTATGTGATTTTGTGACCATAAATTCTTAAATCTTGAATCTTGAATCTTGAGAAAGCTCTCCAGCATTTGTTTATTTTTTCATTGATGATATATTAACAATACGATGGATGCCTCGCCATCATCTCCAGTCTGTGTCATTCATAGATGATATAATCTTCATCGTCATACACTAGAGCACGCACTGAATATACTCAATTTTGTTTTCACCCTCAGATTAGAGTTGCCACAGACATGAGATTTTAAAGTTGTAAGATGGCAGTGGCTACGCCAATTCAATTATCAACCTCCGTTTTAAACGCGAGGTCTTTCGGAATAATTTAAATTTTATATGTACAAACATATACTGAGTTGAGCCGAACGTTTTCAATAGTGATGATGAGAAGCGATAGAGACCAATGAATTTTGCCTTGTTCCCGCTGATTGTCAAACAAAATTCTTTGACTGCCAGCAAAAATCAGTTCAGCTAGAGCTGCTTTTTGAAGCAGGCAATGATGGCTGCATAGTAAAAACACCATTTAGAGGACTAAAACAGCCCACACTTTAATTTTTTGTCTCGAACAGTTCACGTTAACCAACTTGCCATTAACTCTAGTTCCTTAAACTGTGTTTAATTATCAGAGCCGAGAGAAATTTACCGAAAAGCGTAGGAACGAAAATACATTGACAACTTTATTAGACGCCATGATGAATTTAGAAGCTTTTCAAATGCAACCATTGAAGTGGGATAAACCCTTCATGCTAAAGTGTAAACAAAGAACGAGTTTGAGCTGTCTTGAAGGGCAGCATATTGGGTAAGCTATTTCACAGTCCGCTTATTGCTGACGTTTATATCTGTGATGTGCTTTTACTGGTTAGCCTTGGGTTCGACAGAACACAATCGTAACTGAACTTGTGTATTGAACGAATGAATGAATATCGCAAAGTTTGTACATTTAACGATAAGCACAATATGCACTTACGATCTATCTTGATTGATGATTGATCAGTAATTCGTTCACTGTCTATACTACACCTCCCCTTTATGGAAAAAATTAACACATTGGACGATTGATTGATATATCAGGTACAGCGGGTTGACAGATAAACAAGTGATCGGTGGACTGATTTGAGTTAAAACGGCGTGATGTAGATGGCGTGTTGTTGGTTACTTCGTTAAAAGGTTTTGATCTGGTTTCTGTTCCGGTTAAAATTTCTAGTGAAGTCGTATCTAAGGAGAGATTTGCTTTTGCTACGTTACCATTTTGTGATCTCAGATGATTGATATGGCGTGTTCATATTAGTTTGACAATTTGTACGTTGTATATAACTTTTCCAAATCTCTAGACTATTGTTCCTGGTAACCAGTCTTCCAGATAGTATCGCATGTTGCGTCCATAAACTCCAGCACCATTGCTAAACGTTCTCTGTTTTTCACCATGATGTTTGTTAAACTGATGTTCCATCTTGCGATTATATTTCGGTTGTCGCACAGTTACTGGTTTTATGGCATCAAATGTCAGCTTTAGCTTTCTTCCCAAAAATAGTTCCGCTGTTGACCTGTTATTGTTTGTGGCATGTATTGGTGTTGATCTGTAAGATAACAAGAATGTGTCCAAGAAGTCGTGACACATTCCATCTAAATTTGCTTTGGCAATTGCTCGCTTTAATGCGTCCACGAAAATTTTAACTTGTCCGTTTGACCGGAAGTGGTAGGCGGGTGAACAGACACGTTTTATTCCGAGCGAGCTGCAAAACCTGTCAAACTCAGATGTAACTTGTGAGCCGTTGTCTGACACAATAGTCTCGGGCACTCCAAATTTCGAAAATAGATTTTTCAAAGTGGATAGCACCAATTGAGTTGAAGCAATTTTAATTGAAAACACTTCGAACGACTTTAAATACATATCCACAATGACAAAGTAATATTTACCTTCAATCGGAACTGCAAAATAAATGTGGATTCATAACCATGGGCTGTCTGGTATTGGCCATCGGCTAAGTTCAAATTTGCGATGCATTTTGGTGGTCATGCAACAACTCTGACATTCTCTAGCAAATGTTACTATTTGTTGGTCCATAAAAGGACAAGGTATGTTCGAGCAGTGCTTTTCATACGACCGATTCCTGGATGGCCCTGGTGAAACTAATCAAGTAACTCCTCCTGTAAGACTTCAGGGATAACCACAAGATTTCACATTATAATTCATCCTTGAACGTCAGTGAGAGCAAATCTCTTTCTGCAAACTGCTTCAGTTTTATATCAGGTAATACAGCAGTCAAAAATGTCACGCAATTCGTCTACCTCGGCAGCATTGTTTCAATAAATGGTGGCAAGAACGAAGACATAGTCGCCAGAATCGGCAAAGCCAGATACGGGTTCATAGCTTTGAAACCCATTTGGGAGTCGAAGGTTCTATCAAAACGCACGAAACTCCGTATATTCAGAAGCAACGTCAAATCCGTGCTACTCTATGGTTTGGAAACCTGACGAGTGACAGCAAAGTCTTCTGGCCGCTTGCAATTATTCCACAATAATTGCCTTCGTCGAATTATTGGGGTAAAATGGCCAGAAAAGATAAGGAATCAAGACCTGTGGCAGATTGCTGCTGAGGACCCGATCGCCCAGCAGATCAGAAGAAAGTGGAGATGGGTTGGGCTCACCTTGCGGAAACCTTATGATGTTATCACGCGTCATGCTCTGGCATGGAACCCAATCGGGAATAGACGGGTCGGACGCCCAAGGCTATCTTGAAAGCGCTCGTGTGAAGAGGAAATCCGCAAGTGTGGACTTAACTGGAGCGACATCAAACTGGTTGCTATCGACAGAATAAAGTGGTGACAATTTGCCGAGGCCCTATGTTCCTCCAGGAACTCAAGGGATTAAACAACAAACAACAACAATACGGCAGGCCAACCACACATCATATACTGCAAGACTGCTTGAATTGTTTAATCTTTTAATGCCTCCCAGCTGACTTACTCAATCGTGATTGGTATTTGATCCAAAGCTTGGTTTGAAGATTGTGTATGTGTTTTTATCATTTTCATCCGGCGCTATTTGTTATATCTGTGATGTGCTACTATTGGCTCAGCCTTAGGTTCGATGCAACAGTACCGTCTCGAGTTTTTAGCATGGTTTGGACCGCAACTACGGTAAGTTTTTTCCTAAATACTCTCCTTAATTGCTATACAAGCTTAGGTAGCTTACCTTCGAACGTTATCCGGTAAATCAAGTTAAGGCTAGAGTTTTCTGATATTTTGATACACGATTCTACTTCGGCTGACCTCTCACCGTGCTGGCGAAAAGAAACTGCGTTTTCTTTTTCCAGCATCGGTTATAACGCGGTGCTTCCTAAACACAATCCCGATAATCTGTTGGCGTCGTGATCGTCGAAAATTTTAAAAAGACAAAAAAACGTTTTGGCAGTGGTGGGCGCCTCTCTGCAGCTTTTTACCGAAATAAATTCTGGACGCTCGATTGGCTCGTTAGCCACATACTATTCTGTGAAAACTGAACTGAACTGAACTAAACTCGTGTATTGAACGAACGAATGAATGGATAGCACAAAGTTTGTACAGTGAACGATAATCACAATATGCACTTACGATTGATCTTGATTGAAATTGATCGATAGTTCGTTCACGGTCTATACTACACTCACATAGTCGGATTAATCCTTGAAATCTATAAAACTAACTTCAATACCATAAGTTTTTTCCACACAATTTTCTTGAAGTTGTCTTAGAAAAAATCATGATTAGGATTATCATTTCTAAGAGAAAACACTTAGATGTACGCAGGTATCTCTATTAGCTGATTCTTGCAGCCGCATCTGTGAAACACTAGAAAATAATTGGCCCACATCATTAAAATAATTGAAGCTGCCTCCATAACACTAATTATTAAAACGAAACGATGATCTTGTCCTTACGGATCTCTTGTGATGATGATGATTTGAATGGTTGTATTATACAATGCTTATATCCACATGTTTCACCTACCACAAATTTTCATAGACAGTTTGGCCAGGACACATAACCTACATCATCTCTTTAATTAAACTCAACAACTACCACAATATATATATTCCGTATGACACTCCTTCACGGAATGTTGTGATACAATGGGGTACACAGAGCGTATTCGGTTGAACGTTGAACAAACGTTAATTGTATGTTACCAATACGACATTTTGGTTTGGACCCGAATTGATTGTTACCAGTAAGGCTTCCCCAAGCGACTTTAGGATAATGTAGCGTATAGTAAACTTAAATGAATTCTGGTTCAAAGCACCAATCAATGTCTTTTTGTTTTCAAAACGTATTATGGATTACTTTACGTTTACCATATTAGTGCCTAGGATCCGCCTTCATTAAAGAGCATTCTCGTAAGAATCGACATTTCGCTATTGTGTAATGAACAGATGAATTACTCTTTACTTGCTGATGTTCAAGGGCATCTCATAAGATTTAGAAATGATTGACAGAAGGTTCCCACTTTCTAAGTTCAAAGATAATCACTTTGTATAAGAAATTGGTGGGCTAGTTAGTTGGCAGAATTAAAAAGACTAATTTTTGTGTATTTCTAGTCCCAATTCAGCTGATGTAAAGGGCAGATTTTCATTAGTAACACCACATTGACTGGAAACTTTCAAGCGTAAGAAAGGCGACATACATCCACGCAAGTGGAATGGATTTTTCTTTTTATTAGTGCACCTGACTGTAGCCAACGCAATGCAATATTAAGAACAAACCTCAGTTAATGCAACAAGTTCCTTCTATTTACTACATCACAAGCACCAAATAGCCTGGCTGATATATATGAATAATGATGCCGTCGAAGAAGATGCGATGATTTAGTCGAGTACAACCACGCACTGCCTAACAAAATCTGGCTAAAAATATTATACGTTTCAATTTTTTAGTCTCTTTCAAAATGAGGAATATCCACAGGGCAGTATACGCCGAAGAGAAGTTCTTTATTCACTAGGTGAACAACTGCCAGAATGCAACAGGTATTTGGCGCTAAATCGTTACACACTTCTTCAAGTTCCTTGAATATTAGTATCAGTTTTTATCCTGCATAACAACAACAATATTAAATATTTACGGCTTTACAGAATTACTCTGTGCGTAAATCTCCAAATTATGGTAAGCACAGAATTCTTTTACTAGATAATTTATTCAAATTCACAGTTTATGTATCTTATTCAACAATAAGAATCTCTGGCTATTTATCCACATAAAGAACAAAAGTACATATTTGTGAGACGAAAAATGTGATCATTGATCACATTTTAAATTTTGTTAGCTTTTATGCAACTATTCCTTAGATCTTTATCGTTGGAACTATACAACGCTTGAAGGCAGATGCAGTTTGCAGGATCTGTCCAGGTTTTGGACGCATGCAACATCGTTTCGTCATAAGAGGTGATAATGACGTTTCAATAGTAGACATAAACACTTGACATCAACGCCTAAAGCTTCCAAATTCCGTTCGTTCTTTTGAGTCGCACAAAATTGGGTGTGCGCTTATCATTTGAGGAGTATGGAACAAGTTTATTTATTTGAAGTGTATAATCAGCGCTTAAAATAATACACTTATTTATGCGGCACAATGAAGTAGATGAGCTGAACAATCTTTTTTTGCTAAGTTTCATATCAAGTCTTGCTGCACTTAATGAGATGTCAAGTATCATGAACAGCAAGTATATCATCATTAGATGTGATAGATCTTGTAAAAGTGGAGACGGTAAATTTCCACTACTCCTGAAGTATGGTTCACAAATTACGGGTACAATATTAACTCTGGCTATTGAAAAGGACCAAGATGGCACCAGTATGTCAGAATGCTGCATGTGATGCTTAACAATTGTATGTGTCTATACCACACCAAATGCTTTTCAGCAAGAGATTGCACAGCTGCCTATGACCTTTGACTGTTTGTTCCACTCAGGGGGGGGGGGCAAAATAAGAACATCATGGGCACTTTCAACCTAAAGATATTGACTGGAATGTCCTTCAAAGTGTTTTCGTTATAGACATTTGTAGCTTCTTGCAAATAGATTTACAATTACATCTTGCACCAACACATATGTGATTTTACTGAGTTTAGTAATGGCTGCATTCCTTTACTCACAATTTCATTTTGTCATCCAAGCTATAGGCTGTATAATATTCTGCACATTTTCCACTACTTAGCAAATGTGATTAATCATTGATTATTTCGAAAGAGAACTTTGCTTTGAGTCGCCGATTGCTATAACTAGGCGCAATTTTAGGTGTGTATATTAGGGGATACAGCTAAAGATTTCTGAATCTTTCTTCAGTTTTTTGGTAAGTTACGTTTGAGTGTAACTTATGGTAGAATTTACAAACATCTAAACGATGTACAAGTAAGCGCTGCTGCAGCAAGTTAGAAAGCACAAGAATCCACCTTGGTGACAGTATTAATTTCGTATGTCTATCAGAAAACTAAATAGTCTCTAGTGGCAATGAAATCTATCAATAACTAATTGTTCCTGAGCCCGATACAAAACAGCTGGAGACGCTTGTGCTAAATAACAGCGTCCACGCAAATAGGAATTTGAATTATCTTCAACCAGGGACACAATAACTAGTCTCAAAAAGTATTTATATCCACGCTCAGCTGGGAAACTAGGGATTTCATTGAATATTTGTTACTGGAGAACGAAAATGTAACTGACACCGATCTCTCTGAGGCGACTACCTTCTTAATGTATTTAATTAGCGTTCAATGACGAGATAATTCACCAAATGCACAGTTCACAATGTTCAGCATATCACATATTGGTGTCTATTCAACAGATTTGCTCTTTTGCAATTATTCTAAGGAATATGATGAATATCGACACGTTCGCTCTAGAACTGTTTAGGGACAGGATGATATTCATTCAAGTATGCTGAGAAAGTTCGCCGCAGCACTTATCAGAGCGCTACGCAAGTTTTGTAATGCATATTTGCACATGTTTGTGGACCATCTTTAGTAAAACGAGTCGTAGTGGTACTAATGCAGAATAATTGTGGTTGCATGCTAACTCTCGGAAATAATACGCCTGTCAGCCAGACTAAGACTCTAATATATTTGAAAAAATAAAGCATGAAAATATCTGTTAGCATCTCTGTCAGCATTCTCATCTCAATATGGATTTTCTAAGGGTAGATCCTGATAGGTAATACAAGATTCGAGTGTGATCCACGCTCTCTGACCAAACAGACGTGATCTATTGGGTTCCTCAAGCTTCCGTATTTGACTTTAATTTTTGATATTGTAAAGGTTGATTCAGCAGGGTTTTCAGCAGGGCGGTATATTAAGTCAACAGTTTATTTTGCGACAAATTGTGACAACATTCCGACTACACGATTATACTGGGCTCGTTGAGTTTTCACGCGGTAAGGCTCGAATAGTGCTTCGATTTGTGCAAACCAGAGGCGTGGGTCGTGCATACCAAATGAGGGAAGGCTAAATTGTGACATAGCGTCTGTATAAATATCCTCAGATAGTGTATAATAAAATGCTGACTTAAAATCCACTTCGTAAATATATAATGTATATGGCAGCAAAATCAAAATGAATGTGAGGATATAGTACGAGCGAAAATTTAGAATAGAAAAAATGTTAGGGGGTCACCAATTTGTAGCGGTTGATCCAGCGGGGATTTCACCACTAACTGCGTACATCTTCTGATTATTGTACCCAGCAATGTTTAACACAATTCTCAGCTTAACACGGCATACAGATCCAAAACAATCAAACGATAGGGTTGTCCTAAGAGAAAACAAAACTATCAAGAAATATGTTTGATGGATATAAGAAAGCATACAATGATAAAAACGCCATAATATCTTCATTGCGGATTTGTCGTCAGCACAGGAGTGTCCATGCTTCAATTTCAATAATGACGCAAAGTTCATCCACACAACCGATCGAAATAACGTGGTGTAATATAAGCCATATTGTTGTGAGCACTGTTTGACAATATTCCGTACAAGTGCCAGGTCATTTTCTCTATGTTAACACCGTACATTGTAACTGGAATTCAGGAGTACTGGTTTAGGCTGACTTTAAGTTAGGTTTAGCGTGCAGGCCAGGCATTTTCAGTCTCAAATCAATAATCTGGAACAGAAAACCTCATGTATTCCTGCCGCGCACCAAGCGATAATTTCGGACATAACTAGAATTTTGCGTCTTAACATTGTGTCCTCACTAAAAAAGCACTTCGTTCGAATTGAAAGTTTACCGTGTTTAGCAAATCGCATGATTGTAAATCAGCGTGCAAAACAGTTCTATTTGATTTTAATGCTTAATTCACACCTTCGCGTTTAAGTAAATTCTGATTACATTAATTCTTTACCCTTAACTTTGATCTGGGTACCCGCGGTCATTCCCTTAACATTGCGCAGAAAGGATTACGGTTAAATACAGAAAACACTTGTTGAGCTACCAAGGAGTGATTTTCTGTAACATTCACTCAGAATCAATATCCTACAGTTCCAAACAAGTTTCAATTACGGTCTGGTCAATAACTAATGAGTTGCAATCGAAAAATAAGTAAACGAATTGTAAAAGAGTTCATCATTAGTTGTTGAAGGAAGTAGATACCATCGAACGTTAGAAACGTTTCTTTATATTTTTGAACGTTTTCATCTTAGAAATTATTCTTAGCTCACCCCCACTTTGCTAGTGTAGAAGGACCTTAACAATTTTACAGAATCGGCTCTATGGAGGCGTGCTCGCTAAAGACAGTTCGGATGAACATTTGGCATCGCGATCTTTTAGGACTGCAAACAAACGGAATATTAGAAGTCGTGAGTGCATCTTTACCACAATACGCCGAACGAAATTCTGGATGCTTTTGGTTCGTCGGACACGTATAGTCCTCTACAAACTAAACTGAACGCTTATATTCGCATTCAAAAAAAAGTATTATAAAACTTCCGAAATTTTATTTGTGAAATAAAAAGTTGCATTATGATACTTACGTGTGCAAGCTAAATTGGCAAATTTAAAAACGTTTTGTTTAAGCTAATCTCTTTTCTTTGTGTTGTTATGGTATAAATGCGAAATTTCAAATTATAATTTTTAGTTCTTAACATAAAATGGACGATGAAAATTTAGGTTTCGAAAAACTTGAGTTGACAGGTGTCATCGGATTCAATGGTAAAACGTACAATATATTCTAACTTTTTAAGGAAAAATTCCTCATTCTTTCAACGTGCATCCTGATAGGCAACATGTAGTATTTGCCCTAGGTTGCACTGTCATCATTGAAGAAATAAATACAAAGAAACAGGATTTTCTAATAGGCCATACAAACAATGTAGTGTGTCTGAAAGTCAGTAGGAATGGTGCGTTTGTGGCATCTGGACAAATAACTTATATGGGATATAAGGTTAGATTCAACTTGCAGATAAACTCGCAATCAGGCTCCAATTATTGTATGGGATTATGAAAAGAGAGAGAAGCTGACGGAATTTTCTCTACACAAAGTCAAAGTGCAAGATCTGAGTTTTTCTCCGAATTCATTGTATCTGGCTAGCCTAGGTGGCCAGGATGATGGAAGCGTTGTTGTTTGGTCATTATCGAAAAAGGAAGCTATATGTGGCAGTCCAGCACAGCACGAAAGCGCAGGAGTCACCATGGCGTTGACATATGCGAAGATGGACGATAATCGTTTCATAACTGCTGGAGAGTATGTAACAAAATATTACATTTTCTAGAAACACAATACGAATCTGGCAACTGGACCTAGAAAATCGGAAAATTAGACCACAAGACTGTTCTGTGGGAGCAATTAAGAGAACCGTTGTTTGCATCACTGTAATTACGTTTCACCTCTAACATTATACAGGTTCACCCTAATGACAAAATATTTTATTGTGGAACAACCAGCGGTGATATTTTAGGAATAAATATGAATTCTGCTCTTTTACAATGTATCGTTCCTGAAAAGAATAAATACAGTCTTGGGATCACAGCGCTCACTACGTTACCAGATTCTTCAATATTGGTTGGGACTGGAGAAGGTTACGTTACAGAATATTCAGCTCAATTCATTCAAGAAGGAAAACGGTGTCGCCAAGTGCTAACTAAAATAAAGTAAGTTAAATTTTGGACTACTTGTTAGAACCAAAATATCATAGTTGTATTACAGACGCCACATAATTCTACTTTATAGCGAATGAAATTTTTTATCTTTATATTTCGCCGATAAAAATTGTTCTGAATTGCTAGTTTTTATTGTTCAGATATTCTGAGAGAAGTGAAATAACTGCATGGTGTGTTGTTTAGGATATAATGTATGGCTTGTCGGAATATTTGAAATTGTGCACGAATAACATATTATTTAACAACGCCTTCGAAAGAAGTTTAGCTGGCGATGTCATCTAGCTTGATGACGAAACGTCCTACTGTTACAATGCCAGCTCAGCGAACACACAACACAGAACACCTTGTTCTTCTTACTTCCAATCTGACGCAACTCAAAATTAGGAAACCGGTATATCGAACATATGTAACAGTATTGTGAGCCCACATGAATACAAAATTAAATTTACGAAACACTGGAGGGCGTAAATTCAGATCTCTACTGAATCAACTGATCTTGAAGTATGCCTCAACATTTTTAATCCGTTTTAAAATCTGAAATCTCTAGAATTTCAAAAAAGCGAAGATGCACTCGCAAGTGGAGAAAGCAGAATACAACGTTGAGAAGTCTATAAAATTGAATTTGAATAGAGAGAAGGGATTCGTTTTCGGTATTTTGTATCAAGCTCCAAAATACAAGGGTAAGAAAATAGAATTAAATCTGATGAATCTGCGTAGCATGCTGCGGAATACCGAAAAAAATCCTTTTCACTATCCAAGTGTCTCGTGAATAAATACAGAATATTGTTACATCTCCTTTTAAGACAGCCACATTGCAGTGGTTAAGATAGAGCGTAGCGATCGATTTTTATATCACTTAGTCTTGGGCTTATTTAAGTCAGTTGGACATTGCGCATATAGATACTTCAATAATGAGAATTCAATTGTTAACTTCCTGTCATCCATTATATTGAGGAGGACAAAGAGGTGTTTGAACTAATTTCTATCACATTTATGGTATCTTATCCGATTTTAAGAGCATTATCGTGAGATTATACCACCAAAACAATAATTTTTAGTCTAAATGAGTGATATGAGTTTTGGTCTTCAAACAATCATTCTAATTAAAAAGCAATTAGTGTGCGGCTACTAAAAATAAAAAATCTCACATCAATAAGTATATTTGCTCAAACTTGATGGACGAACTGGAGCACGAATCCTTAATTACGTATATATTTGACGGCCTATCATTGATTCACAATCATTTCAACTATGGTAACTGTATACTTTGAGCCGTCTAACCTTTAATCATATTTTACTTATTTGTTTACGTATCAAAACTCAGATTTTACGCAGCGATCCTGCATCTTAATAAATTTGGCGTGAGATCAAACCTTGATTAACATGGTTTAATGAACTACACGTATCTAACTGCTGATCATTACATCCATTATAAATCATTTTCAAATTAATTGTGATTTTTAATGGGGCGTATAATTATACCAAAACTGTAGGAGAGAAAGCACTATCTGGAATACTCGCATGTACTCTGCGTGAAGCAAAATGCTTCCAAAACCTCACTCAATTCATTTTGTGCAGAATAATTTGAGGGCTTCTACTTGGCTTAGGTCGTGTTGTTACAAAGTGCAGTTCGATTTTATTGCATGTTTTGTATTATTGGCAAATCTGTAGTGAAACGTATGGCCTATTCACTCATATTATGTTTTGGTGTTTTTGCCCAAAATCATTAGTTTCATTCCATTCTGTATCGTTTGATGTTGATTATACGACATACGTTCCAAAGCAAAAACTTGTGTTAGCTTTAATAACGTATATAATCACGCCTCACTAAAAGGCGAGATTGCTGCCGTATGCTATCCAGGCTATTTTTTACTACAAGAGCTGTTTGAAGATATCTATATCCTTTATCTGAGTGGAATTGAGCGGTCACATTCCATATCCATCAATTAGAACAGGTTCAATTTTTGCCTGTTACACCGGAATTGAATGAGACTTATTCCATCTCGCATCAAAGAATGGCTTTTTATTGTAAAAACGCTTTATGAGCAAGGGTAACCCTTGATTTAATATCTCTCGTTTGATCATTTGATTGTATGAAGAAACTGAGTTACCTAAAGCACGAAGCGATTCAAATAACACTCCATAAGTTTGAATTAATATCAAGAAATTGGATGGAAATGATTTTATTTTCATTTTATATCTTATGTCTCACAAATGTAGTGAAAAAACGTTGTCAACGCAGTTAATATAAGAAATCTAGAGACACGCTAAAACTTTGAAGTTCGAGTGATCCAATAGTGAATTATCCATGATATAATTGATACTACAATTGAATATGATGTGTGAACTCAATAGCTTGATCTAGGCAAAGTGTCGTACAGTCATAAACTTCATGTAGGCTAAGATACTGTCATGTTGTCCAGGCTAAAATGATATGAGACTTAAAATAGGAATAGCAGCCAGACTTTAGCGTGTGTTCGCATGCAGTTCACTACCGGGAGCAATAACGGATATTTATGATTTACATTCGAGTAAAAATTTAAGTTGCGAGATTTTTATACTAAGCAAGATTCGGAACCTTGGTAAATGTTTAATGGAATTGGTTTAAAATAGCAAGATTTGAAAAAAATACTTCAAAAAATGAGGTTTATGAGTAACTGACCAGTTTTTCTTTCCAATAATTTACATTTTCTATTGATTACACACTAGAAGTAGAATTTAACGGATTTGCTACTGCATATTTTCCACGAGTCTTACAGACTCAACAATTGTGACGTATATAATGTTACTTGACGAAAATGAACTATAATATGCTCCAGTAAAATAAAACTTGTATACCTGTAATCAATACTATTTGGAAAGACCCTAAGATTTCCGGTTTACTATTTCAAATGACGTCCTACTCATGAACAGGTCAATAAAATCATAATTCTATTATTGTCAAAATATTTTACAAAAATAAAGAGACACTTGAGCAACCGGCAGAAAAAGATTTTAATCTTGGTTGCATGTGATATTATAACTTTTGTGAACTTGAAGTGTGGTGTAATAAATTCCATACACGAATGGTTCATCATGTTTAATAATTTTACCAGAAAGTATGGTGAGCCTTGTACATTATTTCTGTCATGACGCCATAACTACCCAAACTAACTTGTTTCTTTACAAACAGGGAAGAAAAGAAAGTTTTGGGGAAAGTCACTTCGATCAGTTTGCGCGGCGATGGTCATCAGTTTTATGTTGCCACTGATTTGTGTCATTTGTATCGATTCAACCACGCGGATTTCAGCTACGAATTAATCAACACATGTCATTATGCGGCCGTCAATGACGTTAGATTTCCAAAGTGAGTTGGGCTTTTCGATGTTTGATAAATTTCAACTAAACTATGAAGAAACGAATAATTTTCTTTTAATGTGCTCATCTTTCGTCGTTATTAATGAAAGATATTTTTCTGAAACGGATGGTTATTTATACGGACGACTATCTATCCTTATTTGGATGTGAAAATCTCTCGAAAAAATCATGTTGATAGGCACTGACCGGTCAATCGGTGTTAGTTGCAATGCGCCGGTGTTATTGTAGTTCAGCATGCAACAGAAGCACTTGGAATTAAGACTAGTATCATTATAGGGTATGTGCGTTGATTTCATTGAAGGTTACAAAATTTTGCAAGTACATGAGATTATCAATTAATAGAAAATTGGAAAGGCGTGCTTTCTACCATAATTTTAATTATCTTTCCTGTGTTCACGATGTACCCGCAATCCAGTTTTGCATGTGGAATCAGCAATAACCAAACTATCGGCGAGTACTGTCCAATTACGTACTTGGAATAAGTGTTTGCGTATTGGTTACCGGGATCCAATAAATTCTATATTATGACGCGTTGTCTCGGTAGTACGGATTGAACTCTTTTTATAATTGTTAGTGTAATGAGGGCTGAGACTAGCTTTTAGTGCTCAATTGTTAATCATGATGGCTTTTTCTCACACTTTTTCCAATCATTTGATTGTAATGTACTTCTGAATTTCTGCAGTTGATCTTGTAAATGAGAACAGTTATGTCACTTCATTAGTACGACATTCTTCGGCTTCGAAAGTTGCAATCGTATCTTTTTAATCGTTTTGTAAGCAGCATTCTTCCCCAGCTACGATATCTCATCTGTGTTCAGCGTGCTATAGGGCGGCCCAGTTTCTTGTAATAATTTTCTACCTTGAAATTATAGAACACTTTATTTTGTTGATAAAAGTTCTAGGAAATGCTTTCTCCACAACTACACGACAGAGATTTGCTAAAATTTTGAAAGGTGTTTGTCTGTTGCCATGCATGCACGTCCAAAAAAGTAGAAATCAATATTTTTGTAAATTGTATTTCGGCGAATAGCCAATGTGTTTCATCCGTTAGCTTTTCCTTGCTTATTAGGAAGATGTCATACAAATAACAGAGCGACAGTTTTGTTCAATCAAAGTCTGTTGAATTCTTTGCGAAACGGGTAAACTTACTAAATTTACTCCATTTTCCTGTGTATTATACAGCAAATGCCTCCAACACAATTAAATGCGGATATGCGATAATAATATAATTCTGTGCGCCGTTCGGGCGCATCGAGCCAAATCGATTTGCCTGAGCTGTGTGTACGTCATTTAATTTTTTCAAATATCTGTATCGGCCTGGGGAACCTGAAAACAACATTTATACCCATTTGTGGTTTCTTAGTGTTTGGCACTTTGCCTGGATGCAGACTTGTGATTTCATTCATCAATCTTCCGTGGTTGATCCGTTTTTTCAGTTTGCATAATTTCCTCTTTAGTCATGATAGGAAATATTGAATGATTCGACTTGGTTATGTAAAATGAAGCTGACGAGACGATCGCCATTATCATCATCATTGACATCATCATCATCACAGACAGCAATACACCGGTAGCGCGTACCGAATGCTTAACTGCCACACAACCATGAAAAGTAAAAGCCTAAAAGATGGGGAAGGGTGGGACTTAAATAGCTAGGGAATCTATAGAAGAGTAAGACCAAACAAACTGGGTAGATGTGCCTACACCCCGAATGGAACATGAATTCAAACAAGTTTCGTGAACGAGTAGAGCGACATCAGCATGGCAGCTTCCTTGCGGCTTTCACTGTCATGCATCATAAAAAGCTTTTCTCGTCATTATTACACCGGTAACAAGTACGAAGTGCTCAAACACCATTCAACTATGACAGTAAAAATTTTAAAAATAGGGTGGGTCCTAAAAAGTTAGTGAACCTATAAAGATTAGACACAGAAAAGTTGGATAAGTTGCCCACAACTCGAATTAAACATGCATTCCAGCAAGTATTGTGAACGAATACAGCTACATCAGCATGAGATCTTCTTTGCGGATTTCATTGTTGCATCATAATAAGCTTTCCTCGCGACTCCACTTGAAAACAGACAAGATTAATCAAGCAGTTCAAGAAGCTGACTAAAACAAGACCGCAACTGAACACGATTTTGCGACATATCACCAAGGGTAAAATGCTACTGCGAATTGTGGACCACAAAATGGCAGAAGGGTCCCACTAACCACAGCTTGTTCAACATTCAAAGCTTTTATCCCCTTAATCCAAGCCAGAAAATGGCCACCCTTACAACGATGCCATTCTAAGTTAGAAGTGGCAAACAAAACTGCGTTAGGAAAACAATGATTTCCCATTCGCAATACGTGGTATGATCAGCGAAGTTTATGTGTCTTAACTTCCTTTTTGATATCTATGTCGCTACAAAATATACTAATATGGACAGTTGCCTTACGTGTGTGATGGTTCCAAGTAACTCCAGGAATTGTGCGGAGACAGCGATTGTCGAAGACCTGCGGACGTCTTATTTCTGCTTCATTCAATGTCCAAATTTCACATTCGTATACTGTAGCCTTATTGACTCTACCCTTGAGTTTTAGAGACAAACCTGTTTGACTCCACAGATGACCAAAGTTACGTATAGTTACCGTATATCTGGAAATGCGAGCTGAGTTTTTCTTCTTTAATCAAGCGTTACTAGTAATGTAACTACCGAAAATTGTAAAATAGTATACAGTCGCAAGTTCCTCATTATCAAGCCTTAATGCAGTTTCGGTCGAATCAATATCCTGCAACAGAACTTTGCACATGGCATATGCACAGCGCCTACCGAATGATTGTATTATACTACAGAGAGAGTCTTAAGTAGACTGACCATCCGTATAGAAATCGAAGAGTGGAACGACGTCTTCAGCATAATCTAAACCAAAAGGCTTTTTACGGCAGCCTACCTAAATGACCGGTGTCGGCACACTGCATTACATGCATCCATTATAGCGACAATTACAAAATTGAACAAAAATGAACAAATTGCACACCCTTGTTAAACACCACTAACCATAGAAAAATTGGCTGATAAGCTATTGTACACCCGAACGCGCCCATAGGCGATAACTATTTGTTGTTGTTATATCACGTTTTTTATTCTTCGAAGGAACTGTTGAGCAAAGATGACAGATTTTTCAGTGTATTTGACCAAATAAAATAAACTTCATCTGATTTTATGTAAGCTTAGACTCCGATCTCCTGTAATTTATACCACATAAAAAAATTGTCAGATGAACAGTTCAGCCATTCGAAAGGCTTATCGAACCCAAAATTATCATTAGAACTTTGAATTGATGACGATCTTCACTATTGCTGTCTCAGCAATCATAAGTCTGCTAGTGACTGTAAAGCATTTAAAAATTTCTGTTACTTCTCGAGGAAACCAATTAGAAATTCATGTGAAGATAGATAAGAAGATTAATTTGAAATGTAATGGAAAATGTTTGTGACAGATGGGGGAATCCTAACGAAGCTTCTGTGTCAGAAGCGAAACGTTACCAATAAACTACTCTCACAGATTCATTACAAACTTTATTTTTTCATGATTAAGATTAATTTGCATTTGCATTTGTGCCAAATCAACGGCAGGAATATATAAAACAATCCAGATGATTATGACATTCCATTTTGAAGGTTTGAATCTATAATTGGTTGTGCCGAGAAGAAATAAAACTAAATTTAAATCTTGAATATCTCCAAGCATATTCTCCTTTTAATTAAATGTTTCTCTCTCCATATATAATTATAGTAGGCTAGCAGACATTAACTTTTACTGCTTCTGCAAGTTTTGTCGGTCGACATGCATGATGCTTAATCAAAACTAATGCTTTTAACCAACTTTTCTTGTTTTCAGGGATTGCTCCGATTTGTTTGCGACGTGTTCATATCAAGATGTGCGCATTTTCAACACCAAAACACAACAAGAACTACTTCGCATCAACATACCAAACATGACATGCTACTGTTTGAACATCCTTTCTGATGGGACTGCAATAATTTCCGGTGAGTTTCTCGTAATTTCTGAGTTGAGTTTGAAGTGAGTGTGCACAGTAAAACACGCATTCTGATTGATGGAGCGATTTCATTTAGAAAACTTTTATAGCTACGATGGTATGATGAGTATGACGATGGACTTATTGACTTAGCTGCTAACAACCCCCACTTACACACCACAACTGATTTCTGACTGTTTGCTTTTATCAGATAGAGTGTAGGAATAATTTTTATTGAATTGGATCAGAGTGGATGTTCGGATTCAAGGATTCGATGAGTTATGGTCAAAAAGTTAATAGTTTATAACACGAGAAGATTACGGTATGAATGAAAATGTGAAAAATATAATAGTATAAAACAAATAGAGATTATCAAATCTAAGGCTCACGAATGATGTTCTTTCGCATATGTAAGTCCAATTTATCTTTGAGCATCGAAAGGTAAGGGGGGTCCACCACAAGTCCAAAACCACTAGCGGAGTCCAACTAAGATCCGTGCTAGGACCGCCCTCTCACTATTATACATAAAAGATTTACCCCCTCATATAATCCAAATGGTCTTGTTTGCGTGTGATATCAAAATTTTAACGCCAATAAGTTTTGCTGATGTGTGTGAGAAACTTCGAAGGGATTTGGACAGCGTGTTGAATTGGGATACCATGAATGATATGACATTCAACATAAAAACTTAAGATTCTCCACCTTGGCAAGAATGTTCCTTGGCCATGTCGATTGGGAACTGAAAACTTGGCATGCAAATCGTTGGAAAATGATCTTGGTGTATGGATAAGTGGACAACGGAAGAGCACGGTTCACTGCCAGATTATATATCGACAGGCCATCAGATAGTTAGATATCTTTCGAAGAATATTTGAAAGATTCTCGCGGGTAACGTTACCAAGGGTAATGAACGTCTAAATTCGCCCTACGATGGAATATGCGGTAGAGGTCTGGGCTTCTTGGCTGCGAAAAGATATTGCTCTCTTTGATAAAACAAAGAGGGAGGATATGACGCGATATTATTCTGACTTATAGAATTGTGTCTACCGAAGGACATCCACTAAAACACTTGCTATATGTGTGTGATGGTAAAGGGACACGCGGAAATCTTTACCTCCCAAGTTCCCGTATTGATTGTCGACGCCATTTTTTCGTCGTACGTGCATAGTTCTTTGAAACTCCTCACCCCAACCTGGTGGACTCTCCTTGCCTGGCTGCGTTTAAAGCGAAATTGAACTTACACATGCAAAGGAACATCATTCGTGAGCCTAACATTTGATATTATCTATTTCTTTTAAACTATTACATTTTTCACATTTTCATTCATACCGTAATCCTGTAGTGTTTTAAAGTATTAACTTTTTAAACATAAATCCTTAAAACCTTAAATGTTGGGATAGGGAATTCCAAAGCGCGTACGGCAAAAATGGCGCCGAAAATCAATACGGGAACTTGTGACGTAAAGGGATAAGGTATGACCGCGTGTCACTTTCTCATCACGCACATCAAGCAATTGGGTTAGTGGATGTCCTTCGGTAGACAATTCTATAGAACAGAATAATGTCGCGTCGTATCCTTCTTTAGCTAAACCCAAATAGATCCAGACGTCGCAATATTGCGAAGACCCATCACTAACTTTGTTTCTCTGCGATAGATTTATCAAAGAGTGTAATATCTTTTCGCTGTCAAGGAGCCCAGACCATTACCGCATATTCCATCGTAGGGCGAAGGTAGACGTTCATTACCCTTGGTAACGTTACCCGCGAGAATCTTTCGAATGTTCTTCGAAAGATACCTAACAATCTGATGGCCTGTCGATATATAATCTGGCAGTGAACCGTGCTCTTCCGGTGTCCACTAATCCATACACCAAGATCATTTTCCAACGATTTGCATGCCAAGTTTTCAGTTCCCAATCGATATGTCCAAGGAACATTCTTGCCAAGGTGGAGAATTTTAAGTTTTTTATGTTGAATGTCATATTATTTATGGTCTTCCAATTCAACACGTTGTCCAAATCCCTTCGGATTTTCTCACACACATCTGCAGAACTGATTTATTCCACAGGGAACATATTTGACATATTAACTACAAACGCTTGGCTCTGTTCGGTGCTTCCTAATGTACACGATTGAAGAAGTACGCAACGCAAACCTGGAATGGTTTTCTTTCTTCTCTGATGTTTAGCTAGCCCCTGATTTTCGGCTGTTCGGTTTAAATTCGAATCGCAAACTTAGATAAAGTACACAAGAATGTCAACCGATTTGGAGTTGCTCAGTCAGCGCCATAAAGTTTATTGTCGCTCGCTTAATACCATTTTACATCTGATGTTAATGGAAATTATCCTCATCAGACTAATACACGCAAATTGTTCGAAATATTACTATCTTCCATTCTGTTAGAACAGTCATACCAACGTACACGTCACAAAAGTAATCACACGCATTGAAATGAAACCACAATTCAAAGTACAAAACACCCCAAAAATGATACTCGCTTACTTGATGAATTTCATTTAGGGCTAATGTGTTAGGCTGGTTCATCAGCCAAAATGTTTTCAAATTCGCGAAACTAAAAGCTAGAAATTATTAAACACAAACGAACCGTAATGGAGGTTAGATAGGTCATTCGATTACAGGTACGTGAATAAACTCAGAACTCAGAAATTTGTATGATAGAAAAAGCAGTAAGCTTAACAATAACCATAGGATGACAAGGTATATGGAATATTTAAAAATATATAGAATATCTCAAAAATCAATAGGGACAGTCACATACCGCATGGTTCGTCATAAACACCTCAACAGATTCCGAGGGTGTGATTTCTTCAGGCAAAAGTTCCAAGTGAAACAAATTCTTACCGAGAATACAATCGAGAATGCTGAATGCTTAAGGCCTTTGAATGTGTTCGAGTTCGATTAAGGCCATTGGGCTTTAGCAAGTGTTTAAGGGGATGGTTTTCGGTATGCAGGATTTTTAATGTCAACTTGAGGTCTCTACGTATCCGTCGTTGGGTAAAATCGTGTAGTTTCAGTTTTCACATTCGCTCTTTGAAAGGCAAATTTCTGTACCGGGAGACCAACTTTGTAGCACGATGATAAATCCTGTCGAGTAGTTCGATATCCTTCCTCAGCCATGGTGCCCAGGCTTGAATGGTATATTCCATAACAGGGCGTATATACGTGCTAATTACCCAGGGTAGGGTTTCGGGCGTAAAAATCCGGAATATTCTTTTTAGAAGACTCGAGATACGGCAAGCTTTATTGTACACCATCCGGCAATGATGTCCAGGCTTAAGGTTAAACGAAACCCATATACCGAGATCTTTTTTTGCGGTGGTCCAGACGAGATCTTGCGTGCCAAGCTGATACGTGTGGTGCAGAGATTTTTCAAGCCGCAGCATTTTACATTTCGCAGGATTAAATGGTAACTCATTTAACTGGGACCAACGAAATAAGGTGCACAGATCCCGTTGTAATGCTATACAGTCATTATCAGACCTGACACGTTTCCATATTTTAATGCCATCGGCAAATATTATCAAGTTGCATCCAATATCCTCTACTATATCGTTCATATACACCAAGAATAGAAGAGGTCCAAGCACCGATCCTCTCGGAACTCCATTCGTGACGTCTATTTTTCCAGATAAGGTGCTGCCAACGCGAACTTGGAGTGTCTATCAGTAAGATAGTCCCTTATCCAATTCAGCAATATTCCCGTTATTCCATAAGCTTCGAGTTTTTTAATTAAAATGTCATGGTTGACTCTATCGAAAGCTTTGGAAATATCGATGTAGCAAGCATGTACAGCCTCACCTTCGTCTAGTGCCTTGGTCCAATCCTTGAACGTTGTAAGAAGGTTAGATAAACAGCAACGATCTCATCGAAAACCGTGTTGTGCTGCGGTCAAATTATTTTGGCTTTTCAAAATGTTCTCTTATGCGCGCAGTCACAATGCGTACCATTAATTTAGAGATCACCGGAAGTAACGTTACCGGTCTATAGTTTGCTGTCTGAACGGCTACCGCCTTTGTAAATAGGAGTTATCATCCCTAATTTCTATTGCGGTGGTATTTTTCCTTCATTTAGGCTGACATTAAATATGCGAGTGAGAGGAGCAGTCAAAACAATGCGACACCTGCGAAGTATGGTGGTGGTAATTTTGTCTGCGCCACGGGACTTCTTTTCGTTTAGTTTACAATGTTCCCGCCCAACAATGTATTCGTTGATAGTCATTTCACTTATTAATTCCAAATGTGGCGAACTCGGTGAAGCTTGATATGGCATACAACGCTTGGGATTGACGACAAATGAGTAAAACGTTGCTGAAGCAGTGTGCTTCGGCAGTGTGGGTCAATCCATTAGGTGTTAGTACAGAGAATACACCTGGTTTGATCTTTGATCGTTCATTTACTATCTTGTAGAGAAGCTTAGGATTCTTTTCCATTCTCTTAAGCAAGTTCCATTGGAATTGCATGCGATCTTCTCTTACAAGAGTCGTGACGTTATTCCGTATCTTACAGAATCGCTTCCAAGTTGCTTCCGTACCAAACTTCTTATGAGTTACCCAAGACTCTCGCTTAACAGCTAACCATTTCTTCGTTCTACTCCGAATAAAAAACTGGTTGTTGTAGCTGCATTTGTGTGGTACAAAAATCGAGTTTTCGTAAATCTTCGAATTGAGATAATTTAGAAACGAATTGTAATATGAGCCAGGATCCATTGAATCAAACTCATGAGTGTATGCATCCCGGAGACTGATATTTAAGGATTCAAATTTTATTTTCCTTATGACTTTCGTCTGTTCACACAATCGTTCCGCACTACATACATAATCACACAAAAGCACAACATGATCACTCTTCCCCAGTGGTGCCAGGTATTGTATACCCTCTACTGCGTTTGCCTCAGGCGTTAAGACAAGGTCAAGGGTTGAAGGTTGGTCAAGACCCCGCCAGCGAGTTGGCTGGTTAACGTGATTGTGTAGTGAAGCAAATTCTATAACCTCCTTGAATTTTTGTTCAAACGAATTCAGGGAGTGCTCACCTCTCGAAAACAGATGCGGGAGATTAAAATCGCCAATGATTAGCAATTGCATAGTCTGGCATCTTGTGATGTGTTGCAATGATTCGATGAGCTTATCATTGTATGAGCTTTCGGATGATGGCGAGCGATAAATGATGCCGATCGTACATTCATCTCCATTGACTAGCTTTACTGAACACACATCGTATCAGGAAGGCTGAGGTCAGGATGATCGATGACGTTACACTGCGCTAAACGTTCGTGATAGTAGACTGCAACTCCACCACCGGATCTTCGATCACGATCGCGATCGTGACATTTTCGGAATCAAAAGCTCAGCATCAGTCATGCAGGGCTGGAACCAAGTCTCTGTAACTGCAACCAAATCGGGGGAAGTCTATCACAAATCTCAGCTAATTTAGTTAAACACTGAGCATTTGTATACATGCACTTGATCGTATTTATCTTCAATACAATTCAATTTGAAAAAAAAGCATATAGCTTAACAAAACCCCAGAATAATATGGCAATTATGAATAATATTTGTAGTAAAACGGGATTTGTTTGCTTACTAAGAAGTTCAGGAATCAAGTAAAAATCCATAGGACAGAAACTGTATTCAAAGTTCAAATTGTAAAATGTTCAATGTTTGGGTTGGTCGACATGAAATTGTCCAAATTCGATTTGAATATATCCAAGTTCGGTGAATGTGCAACATTACAGGGTAGGGAGTTCCAGGTAAAGCATACACGTACAGAATATAAATACCTTCGGCAGTTTAGTCTCGAGTGGGGAATAAGTACTGTATAGTCGTGACTCCGGCTGGTTCTGAGTGGTAGTCGCGTGAATAGTTTATTTAGGGGGTGGTTGGGGGTATGCAGTATATTGAACATAAGTATCAAATCACCTCTAAGACGGCGGTAGCGAGAGTAGAATAGATTGAGATTTACAATACGATCTTCGTATTGTTTGTGTTTCAAACCGCGTACGAGCTTGATGCTCCGATGATATATTCTCTGCAAGAGGCTGATGTCCTTCTGTAGCCAGGGTGACCAAGCCTGAACCGCATACTCCATGGTTGGCCTGAAGTACGTATTAATTATTCAATGAACGGTTTGCTTCGTGAAACTCCCGAACACGCGTTTTAGCAGAAGCAGTACTCGTGACGTCTTTTCATAGACAGTTGTGGCGTTATGTGACGGTTTCAAAGTGCTGCTCACCCACACACCCAAGTCCTTCCCCTTGTCAGTGCTTTCAAGAATATGGGAACCAAGGGTGTAAGAGAACTCGAAATGTCTTCCAACAGTCAATACCTTGCATTTTCTGACATTGAAAGGTAGTTCATTTCTAACTGACCAGTCTTGTAAGGCATCGAGGTCCAGCTGAAGCTGTCTGCAATCCTCAGTTGTGCGTACTTGTGACCACAGCTTGATGTCATCCGCAAATAACAAGTTTTTGCAGCAAACAAGTTTAGGTAAGTCGTTTACATAGATCAGGATCGTGCACTCTAGCTATTAGTCCGACTCGCGATGAGCCGGACCCTTTTCGTTTTTTTGGGTAACATCTTGACTGTCAGTAACATGATTGCAATCAGGCTGTGGTTGTGATGGTTCTCTGGGTTTCAGAGAGGGGACACGTTTGGACACGCTTAGTCTCACGTCTGGTGGAAGTTTTGAGCGGTTAAATTTCCAGTCGGTATTCATAGCGATAGCCTTTTCAGTCGTTAGAAAAGTGATTTTCAGAGGACTGGGCCCATTGCTTTTGTAGTTAGACTATCTAGGTATTCTAAAAGTGTCTACGACAATGAAATCACGAGATCCAATAGCATCGGCAATGTATAACCATTGCTTCAAATAATGTTGCTTTGAGTCCGATGCTGATACTACATCAACGTTTGCGGGGACAC